>PVLD010008980.1:0-80150 GCA_004027595.1 Dinomys branickii
ACATATGAACCAGAAAAGCCATAAACAATACAGAAAATACAAAGTTATACAGAATATAGTAGGGAATTAGAACTGGATGTTGTATTACATAGTTATCTTCACATTAGTTAACACAAAAACATTAAAGGAAATACCAAATTATAGAGAAGATAGTAGGGAATTTGCACTAGATGCTGTATAATATAAAGTTATCTTCATTAAAGGAAATACAGAATTATAGAGAACATAGAAGGGAATTAGCTCTGGATGCTGTCTGACATAATGTTACCTTCACCTTTGTTACTCAGTTACACAGATGATGGCCCATTTGATCATTTAATTTTTCTCCTCCCTCATCTCTGTTGCCCTACCACTCAATCAGTTATCTTCCCTGTGATAATAACTGTACTCCTGGGTTTATCTATATCCTTGGACTCTCACCTTGGGAAGAGATATAGCTGCCTCAGACTATACTATAACATACATGGGTGTATACAAACTGCCGTGGTCGGAGGTGGGAAAGCACATATGCTCACAGCGGACTGCCTGGCTCCACCCTGTCGTCGTGCTATGGGTAGGGGTGGGTCCAGACCATAAGGTGCCCTGAGCGGGGCCCTCAGCGGAGCAGCCACCGGGCCCACTGCAGAGCAGCAGAGGAGCAGCCACGGGGCCCACAGCAGGGCAGCCACGGGGCCCATAGCAGAGCAGCTGCAGGGCCCACAGCGGAGCAGCCACGGGGCACATGCCTCCATGGGGTGCCCTCTGTGACCCTTTTGGCTCTGTCCCGTTGTCTTGATGCCAGAGGCCCTTTCTTCTCCTCCCACCTCCTACTGATCTCCAGTATTACCATTCCCCACCCCTTACAGCTGGGTAGTGGGTCTTCGAAGCTGAAGCTGCAAATGCCGAAACGAGGGCGTGGGCCAAGGGTGTGCTTGGAGCGGCAACCTCCTCCCTCTCCTTGTTGTTTTTAAGAGATCCTTCCTTTCACATTTGTTAGCAGCAATGATGTTTTCAAGGTCTGAAAGTGTACATTCAGCTTCATTTAAGTGTTTTGGCAGCTTTCGACAGAATTTTTCATTTCCTAGATAACTTTGAATCTGTTTCACACTTTGTAGTTCTTTTCTCTATGGTTCACTCAAGGTTTCCCCATGTTTTCTATGCTCCTCTAATTTCTCACCAATGTATTCTTTGCATGTGTTGTGTAATTCTCCCATTATTGTTGCCATTTCCTTTTTTACCTGAGAGATTATTTTTGATCTGATGTCTTCTATGGCCTGATGGAATTGTTTCTTTCTTCAGTTGCTATCATTTCAGAAATTTCAGGTGTATGACTTCCAGGCACTTCTTTTTCAGTCTTATGGACTTGTTCTAGGTAGAATGGAGGTCTGAGATTGAAGTATTCTCCTTTGTTTTGTCATATTTGAAGATGTAGATGTGCCCTGGAGTTCAGCTTCACTCCCACAATGGTGTAGGAGTGGCAGAGTGAGGATCTAAAGATCCCCAGTGCTTAGTGTGTCTCCTATACTGGTGTGTGATGGCAAGATGGGGTTCCAGATGTTCCAAAACTTTCTTGAATTCATTTGGCTTCCAGGCCAGTGGGGGGTGGGTAGGGAGGGCTCACTGGGTTTCTCAAGATGTCCAGGGTTCAGTCCTGCACTTGCAAGGACCCTGGCAGTGTGGGAAGTGGGCACCAAGGCCACAGAAAGTGTCCAGGGCTGTGCTTGCCTCACGTGCTGATCGGGAAGGGGGAGGAGTCGCTCACTGTAGTTTCTGAAGATGTCCAGGATTCAGGCCAGTGACCACAGGCATGCTAGGGATGCAGGGAGCGGCCACTGAGTCCCCAGAGAGTGACTGGGGCTCTCCCTGCCTTGCCTGCCAGTCAGGGAGGCATGGGGACATTTCCCCAGGGTTCCGGAAGATATCCAAGGCTTGGTCTGGTGCCCACAGGCACACCCAGGTACTGTGCTGTAACAACACAAAACAGAAATAAAGTTATTTGGGAACATAAGTGAAATTATTTTTTCCTGCAGGACACTGGAAATAAATTTCATGTGCTAAAACTCTGTTTTCTCTTTGTCAACAAAAGCAAGGAGAATTGCCTGCTTTTTCTTCTTTCTCTTATGGAAGGTGAGTAGGAGGTGGCCCAAAACACAGCATCTGCATTAGAAGGACATGCGCCCTCTTCTCTATCTCTTTCTTGGAAGTCTTCTGATCTTTATAGCCAGACTTGTGCAGATACTTTACTCCAGGGACACAGAGAATTCTAACTGTTCTCAAAGGAGTCCTCACTTAAAGATTTATTATTTTGGTCTCTGGTTTATCTTGTAGATAGGATGCTTTGACACACAGACTGGTGTTAGTAGAAACAGCGTTGGGAAAGCTAATTTACAAGTCATGAGTAGACCATCTGAAATATAAGATGCAGTAGTTGGCAACTATTGTCCTCAGCTTTGGGGCCTCAGCTCATAAAAGTTTAGAGAAAAAACTTTCATTTAACAATATATTTCACTACAATGCTTTTTATCATTTAAACTAAAAGTTACAGCCACATGTAATTCTTCTAGAATATAGCACATTTTTATATATTTAGATGTTTGTTATCATATCCAGTGCAGTTCATTTAAGATTTTAAAAAGTCTTTTTCCCTCATTGATATCCATTTTATGTAATTAAGTAGTAAAACATTATTTCTAATATTTCTTTCATTAATTTACTACTGATGATGCTTAATTATATATTTTTGATAATGTTCATAGATGCAATTTTTAAAAAAATTATAAATGGTTTTTGTGAAATTGATTCAATTTTCACATATAGTAAGATAAAGCACAAATAATTGATATTTTTAATGTTTATATCTTTTGACGCATTTCAACAAAGAACATAAATGGTGTATGAAAATAATTATAATTTTTAATTTTATTGTATTTTTGAACATACATTTTATGATGGTTTAGAGCTAATTTAAACACATAAAAATTGAATAGCTACCTGAACTACTGTCCTGAAATTTGATACATTTTGGTGAAAGCACAGTAATTCATAATTCACAATCACCTAAATGTATTGTTTTGGAGGATTTTACTGGGTATTGAACCCCTGAGGTCTTAGCACTGAGATACATCTGAAAATTTTATACTTTGTGACAGGGTCTTACTAATTTGTCTAGGTTGGTTTTGAACTTGAATACCTAAAAGTATTCTTATATGAAGTGCAAAATTTAGAAACAGGTTTTGAAATGCCCATGTATAATGTTCATATATCAATTGTTTTTGACCTAATGTTGAAGATTTTCTGCCTTTAATGAAATAATATTAAAAACACTGTAATTGCCCTGTTTTCATTGTGGATGTTTTTTGAGACATGGTCTTGTACATTAGGCTGACTTTGAGCTCACTATATACACCATGCTGGCCTGAGATTCACAGTGATCTTGCTGCCTCAGCCTCCAAAGTGCTGAGATGAGTGGCATATGCCACCACACGCAGCTGCTTTGTTTTCCAGGTTATGGTTTTACCGTAAATGATTTTTTTGTGCGTGAAAAAGCAAGTAGAATTTCATCACTGACCCCAACCATATACATAGTAACACTAAGCTATATTAAAACAGCTACAAAGGAATTTCAGGCCTAGTATGTATTAATTTAGAGGAAAGTAGTGTGCATTCTTAGGTGAGAGTTACCCTCAGAAACGTGCTGTATGTTATCCTTATTGATAGTGATAGTGACGTTTCCAAGGGGATGTTTGTTATTATTTTATTAGCCTTGTGCTTCTGGCGAACACTCCACAGCACCTTCTCTATATTGCTACAGCACTTGTTCTATTCTTGTAAAAATCTTATGCCGACAAACACGTTCCTTACATTTTTCTCTTCATTTAGAAACCACTTCCTCCTGTCTCTTTTATTTAATGGCTCAGTGCTGTAAAACAGCATTAACACTGAAAACCTTGAACAAACTCTGGATGGTGCATAAATATTGTACAATGTTTTTCATCACAATAGGTGAAACTTCTTATTGAATGTACAATGAAAATCTGTAGTCCTGAGAGAATGTGCTTTTCCTATTTAACAGTTAATTAAACCAATTTAACATTTCAATCACCAACCAAATATTGTAATTCCAGAAATATATGTGGAAAATATAGTAGAAAGACTTTCTGAAACCATAATTTTTGTCATAAAAGTTTTATAATATATGAAAGTAAATATGTATATGTGTATATATAGGTATATTAAAGCCATAAGGAAGAATATTTTTTTACATTATTTAAAGAGTATGAGTGTAGGTATGAGTATATACACATATGCATGAGTACACGCATATATATACTATAAACATATGCACACACTGATTTTGTGACATTGATAATTTAAGAAATTTGCATCTTTAACACAGGATAACATTTGTATCAGTTTAAATAATGAACTCACTACGGCAAAATTCTTTAAATACCAAAGAAATTATCATAAATATTATGCAGTCAATGGCCAAACCTGCATGTATGCCAAACTCATTATGAATGTAAAATGAATTTAGCTATGCAAAAGAATTTCCTCGTAAAGAATAGAGGTTCTCAATATTAAAGCAAAGAAATAACACAAACAATGGCAACACTGCATAATCATAAAATGTCAAATCACCATCAAATAGAATAATTAGGAAATAATGTATAGGGAATATTTGAGATATGTATATCACACAACTGTGATATGTGTATCACAAAAACTGATAAAAAATCAGATGAAGAAATAAAGCAACAGTCAGGGTGAGAAATTCTATCACATTTTCCTCAGTCAATGATAGATTAAGGAACTCTAAATATAGAGATTTAGGAAACAATAAACATTTTGTATGGGTTATATTTAGAAGACTGCATGAAAAGCTTAAGCATAAACACACCTTTTAAGCTCATATAGAAAATGTATTTTAAAATGAGCTCTGATATAAGACTTATTTTACCTAATAAATTATATTTATCGCTCCATAAAATACCACAAACAGGGATGGTACTAGTGAAAAATGTTACCTGTTCTATATAAGAACAATAACTATATATAAGGATCTGTTTCTTCTGAACATTTTATTGGAATTCTTATCTAACATAGTGAGGCAAGATTTAATAACAAAACAAAACTCGGGTTATATTGAAGAGGAAACAACCGTGTAGTTCTTAGGTAGCAGTTATCCAGAGTGAGTATAACATCAAAAACAAGTACTTTACATATGAAATCACAAAGCTGCTAATAGTCACATTAACATACAGAAATCAACTGTAATTCTATTCAGGAACCATAAATATTTCAAAACATACAATTTAGCTAGATAACTCTCACAGTAGGTCAAACTAGATAAGACACCTAGGAATTATCTTAAAGACGTTATTGAAGACACATGCAAAGGAAGATGTATGTCATGTTCATGGTTTGGAAAATGAAATTATAAATATGTAAATTTTCCCCAAATTTATCAAATATCCAATGTGATTCTATTTAAATTCCCACCACAGTTTTATTCTCCAGTTTTATCATTTTTCTGTGTGCGGAAAGTTGACAAAATTGTCATAAACTATAAGTAAAAGTATAGAGTTCAAGAATGGGCTAAATTTAAAGAACCACAGGGAGAAACTGTAGTATCTTATAAAAAGATATACATTGCCACAAGATAGATATAACAAGAAAATAGAATGCAGAGTTCCAAAACAGGTATGCAAATATTAACACTCGTGTTGATAAATGAGGAAGATTGCAGGTTACTGCAGGAAGCATAAAGGATGGTTTCAGGACTGGTTTCTGTTTTAAAGCAAAATTTGCTCCATGATTACTTTTCCATCTGTACCCTGACAGAGTACTCTGGCCTCTTCTAGCCTTTGTGTTTCCTAGAGAAGTTGATGTACTACCTGACATGGCTTTCCCTGTCCCTGGCTTCTCGGAAGCTTCAGCTAAGTGCCAACTAGCAAATCTAAAGGTAGCAGGTGAGAAAGACTAAGTATTTTTACCTCAGCAGCCTGTTTTATCAGTGCGATCAATCTCCTGACACCACAGTACTCTTGGGTGGCCCCACTGCCTTCCTCAAGTGAATGCCCAGCCTCCACCAGATTAGAGGCGGCCATGACTTTACCCCAACCGGTAAAATCTGTGGCCTTAAAGCTGGCTTCATTTGCTTCCATAACTCTCTATGTATGTCTGTGAAAAGGCCTTTCATTAAACCTCCTTTCCAAGTCTGGAATCTGTCTTCAGTCTGCAGGTGGCTTTATGACTCACCTCAGCTCTTCTCTTGTGTCCCTTATCTGCAAAATTTGAAGCTCCACCCATATGTGAGAACTCTTGCTATAGCCTCATCCCTGGCCACAATGAAACCCCCAACCGATTTTCCCTTACCTTCTTAAGCCATCAGATCTAAAATATTCTCCAAAAAACTCTCATGTGTTCAGAGATGAGGCTTTTGGAAGGTGATCAGATAATTGGGGCCCCATACCCATCAGAGGTTAATACGTTGTTGAGTTTATGGCTGAGCAAGCTATTATGAAGTGGTGCCCAGTTGGAGAAATTAGGGAAGTAGGTCTCTGCGCATTTGTCATTGAGGAGAACATCCCGAAGCTGAGAACTTCCTTTCCCCCCTCCCTCTCCCTCACCACTCTCCCCCTTTCTGCCCGCCCCTTCTCTCTCCCTTCTCCCGCTCCCTCCACCCCACTCCCTCTTCTCCTTCTCTCTCATCCTGTCTCTTCCTTGCTCTCTCTGGCTTCCTTGCTCCATGAGTTAAGCAGCTTTTCTCCATAACCTTGACATAAAGTTACTGCCTTGGAATGAGGACATCATGGAGTGAAGTCTCTGAAACCCGGAGCAAATTAAACTTGTTGTCCTTTAAATTGTAAAAGTCAAGTACTCTGTCTCAGCGACAGAAAACTGACCAATGCACAAATCATTCTCACCCTTTGTGCAAGGCCTATCTGGCTCCCCGCACAGCTTCATTATACAAACCACACACAATTTCATTTCCATTCGGAATGTATGTGACATCATGCATCTTAGTTTCTAAAGCAATTTGGGGGCATGGATTTATCCTGATTTCCAAAGTTATTGGCACTCTCTGCAGCATGCCTAGGGTTTTTCTTTCCTTTCCGTGGCTTGTTAACTGCCTGTACTGTTTGTTGGCAAGCTTACACATGGAGCTACTTCCTGCTGGTTGGCTTGTCCTTTGATCTGTGCTGCTTTGTGCTGCGTTATTGAATCCCACTGAGCCTCTCTTATAGATTTAGTTGACCTAAGTCAGAAAATTCTATATTTGGCATTTAGGGACAAGAGTAGGGGACTAGAGCCCTCCTTGCACTGGCCATGAGTCATGTGTCTCAGCCCAGATCTACTTATGTGTCTTAAAATGAAATTAAGACAGATATTCTTAGCAAAAGACTTTGATCAATTGACTGTATGTGTCACCAAGTCTTGATACACGATCTAAATAGCACTGAGGACAAAGAACCCCTGCCAGGGGCATGAAACAATCAAGAGGTTGTTTCTTACAAAAAGAAAGTCATAAGGGTGTCATGAGAGGACCAAAAGAAGAAAGGAGGTAAATAAAGCAGCCATTACGTGGCGTGCTGAGGTCTACTCTTCTAAGGGCAGACGGCTCACCAGCATTCTTAGATATCTCTGCTGCTTCTGTCCAGGCCTCTGCTGCAATAAATATCTGTGATTCTCTCAGTTGCAGAGACATCCATCCATTCCATCACCATTGCATTGGAAGGACTGATCATTATACTCTATGAAGCAACTATTTCCATGGGGATATTCTTAACCCTGATAATGCTGATTTGAATTCCAAAGAAAGACATTTATTAATATGAGTACAGGGCGTTGCCTCTCCACTCAAATATATCCAATGAAAGAAAATGAGTAACTATGTTTAAAGGAAGGCAAGAAAGCGGGTAGAAAGGAAGAACAGAGAGACAAATGGACAGCAGTACAGGAGGAGAAAACAAAAATAACTAAAGTGAAATTTTATAATGAGAATCAATTACAAGTTTGAAGTTTGTTACAAGAGATTTATATGGCAAAAGGCTAATAGGTCACAAATCAAGCTCTTTTTCCCCCACAACAGAGGATGTAGAGCTTAACGTCTACTGAAGTGTATCAACTGATGAAAGGTTTTAATCAGTACAGTGGATACAATTATAGTTATACCTCATAACCCATAATCTAAACAAAGGGTTGTCTATAATCATAGAGGTGCTATAGCACATGAAGTAGAAAACAAATAGATTTTTGTCATCTAAACTATTCTCTTGGCTAAGGTCTCCATGCTCTTATATCTTGAAGCCTTGAACTATTCCATAGTGGATACACAAATTCTGACTTAGTAATAAAGTGAAAAGAAAGCAAGTCTTTAGCTTTTTGGGATGGCAAAATAGGATTCAAGGGTAATTGCTCTAAATCAAAATAGTTCATGTGCCCAGTGTAAATTAAAATGAGATATTCAAGGGTTAAATCTCATCATATGAAGCACAGATATAGAATTATCTCAAACACACACACACACATACAGTGTCTACACTTAATAACCGGATTAACCTGATTTGAAATATTCTTAAACTTGGAACTAAACAGTGATGCTTCTTGTTGGATTACTGAATTAACAACACATTTTTCCCATTTATTAAGGTTATAGAAAAATGTTTGTTTCATGCAGCCAGTGCTAGGTACCTGTTTTGTTATTGGAGTTTTGGCCAATATTTTCAAGTGTCTCTTTGTCACCTGCAGATCACTTAAACTTCTGAAGGTGTACAACAAACTGATATTCATGGAGCATCTCAATAGACTTTCCAATGAACAGAGCTTTTATAGGCAAGATACTAATCACATCTAGTTTTCTCCAGAAACACGAGCATGCCATTACATTGCTGCTATCCTACTCCAAGGCTGCTCAATTGATGCACTCATATACTAACCTAGAACAAACGTGCCCTCCCACAGGAGCTTGTAAAAAGAGGAGGAACGATTTCAATGTATATATATATATATATATATATATATATATATATATATTGCAAGATCCAATACATACATTTCTGAAAATCAGTTGGTAAAGGAAAAGTTGCCCTATCCTGACAATATCAAGAAAAAGGGTTCTTCTAGTTAGAAGCCATAATAGTAACATAAGTCTTGATATGTTGGAATCTGTTTTGAGCTCTGGAGTTCCTACGGTCCTCATTTACACTGTTGCTTACAAATTGGCCCACTTTGAATTGTGACTCCTCCAACAAAGGGCTCTAAAATCTATTCAAATAGCAATGTAATAGATTACTTTACTAGTCAACTCAAAGACTCACATAAGGGGTGTGGGAAACTGTTATCATATGTCTTAGAGACTTTGTGTAGCAGCCATAAAATATCAATAACTTTTTTATTCAAAAAATTGCCCTCATTAGTCCTGATTTACTCATCATTACAGTGTCAACTGCTGGTTTCTGCTGGCAGCATGCTGAGCTCTCCTGGTATAAGAGAATATCACACCAATCCTGACACCATGTCCCTCCATATACAGTTCATAATAATGTTATAGTTAAGGAAACAACACACTACAGGGTCAGCATAGTTTCTGAGGTCCTTTTGCAACATGATGAAACTAAAGACCTTCTACCATATTCCATCTGCAGAGGGGTGGTTACCATCCTTCAGTCTCAGTCCGTTTTCAGATTCTGTCTCTGGAGAAGATTACCCCTTCTGCCAGATCATTTGGCTTCCTAGGAACTGTTTTGACTCAAGTACCTGTACAACAGTGGGAGTTTGTGCACAAAGAAGGAAGTTGCCTCCATGTACATAAGGTAGCTTACTGGATAGATGTTTGCTTTTGACTCTAGACAAAGAAATTTCTCATAAAGACCAGTGCACACAACTCTGTATAACTTACCAGATTTCAGATCCCCATGACCTAATAACATTTCAAAAGCCCGGTCTCTGAGCATACAAGACTTTGGTTGGACATTTTAGATCTAAACCATATCAAAAAGTACCATTTTGTGGGGTTTCCTTTGCTTTCCTTTGTTTCCAAATTAAGATCAACCATCTAATAATATCAGACCTTTTTGAACCTTGAATTTTCTTCCATTTCATTATATTAATGGAAAAATTCTATATTTTCCTAAAAACAGCTTTATTAGTCTAAAAATGTGCACTTAATGATCAACTTCTGAGAAAAATTCCATAAAGCACTGCATGCACATATTTTCTGGAAGAAATAATATTCTGACATAAGAAGAACCTAAGGTTAAAAAAATAGAAATTTGAAGCAGTACCTTACAGTCCAATAGTTCAAATAAATAACCTAAAGATTTATCTGACTTCCACACGTTCATGCAAGAGGATGTCAGAGAAAATCAGATTCAAGGAAGGCATATTTCTCATTATTGATAGAGGATGATGAGTTTACCTTCAAGACTTTAATACTTTTCTGTGAATCTATACAGATGTGCCCAACCCAATTTATAGTTTAATACACATACTGTGCAATTATTTTCTGAGTACCACATTCCAAATAACTTTTGAATTTCATACCTGTCAGCGCCCTTACCAAATACTTTGCATGAAATATTAGGATTTCACATCTGAAAAATAATTCACATCAAGTGATTTTCAAGAAGCATAGATTTTTAGGAAAAATCTTTCTTGCTTAGAATTTTTTAATGAGTAATCATTGACTACAAACTAGTTGATGTTTACGTGCTGCTTTAAAATTATTTTCCCAGTTAAATTTACCTACTGTGATTCAACAATGACACAAGCCATAAAATCTACCTTAGCAGTGTATGTTTATACACATGGATTAAAGATTATATAAAGGAGTACTCAAAGTATGAATTTCTACATGATATAAATTACAGTGCTGTGGTGATGAGGGTTCACAAACCCTTCTAATTGTAAATGATTTATTTCACAAGCAACGGTGCTCAGCAAAAGTTTGCTTCCATTCACAAACTCCACCTAGGGTGACAAACATGGCCATGGCCATCTTCCCCCAAATCACAAATGAAGCTTGTTCACTAAGGTACCGCTGTATCCATTTTAAAGTTAAGCCATTGACCCAAGAATAATTTCTTTAAAGAAACCATGGGAGGAAAATGTTAAGCTTTCTACAGCATGTAAACTTGCATGTAAATTCTCATCTTTTCCTCTCCACTCGTCTCTTCAGAATCTACAGCACTGTCCTTAACGTAGATTTGCAAGCAAATATTATTCAACGATTACTGAGCAATGAGTGTGTCACAGATGAAATCATAATATCAATTACTAGGACCTCCCATAAAAACAAGCAGGATAATTATAAATAAGAAGAAATGAGGAACAGATTTTTCTTCCTTGTCAGAAATTACCATTTGTTTGTTTGCAGTTTGGTGATATTTAGTTCAGAAGCTATTTCAGAGGAGATATTTGTGGAAGTGGGTGTGAATATCAGTAAAAATTTAAATTATCACATTTAGTTAAGAAGAGTAGAGTTTATTTGTAGGTAAAGTCACCTAGTGCCAAACATCAAGGTGTATACACTGGTAATAGGGGAGATACAGTGACTTATCATCTGACATCTGTTTACCAAACACTTCGGGTTTCTCCAAAGATTTCACTTTGTAATAGAAGCTTAAGGAAAGAAATACAATGGTAAAAACTACATTGAAGTCATTGGTTTAATAATCCAGTTTAAGACATAAAATAAGTGCACAAGCAATTATAAGGGAAAAAAAGTTCTCACGGCCAAAAGAAATCAGTGTTCAAAATACGTACACTTCTATAATGAAATAGTATTCATCCCATAAAATCCAAATCATAAAATCTATATTAAAGACCTTTTTATTCACTAACATAGTTTCCAAAAATTCAAATAGATTTCATATTTTTATAAAATAAATAATTTTCCTATAAAATTGCACTGTTAATGATATTTCTTTAACTACTTTATGAATTAAATCATTGAATATTTTCAATTATAATGGAAAAAGTAAAAAGGTATTGTTTTAGTGCTGTTTGAATATATAAATGGCAAAATGATGCCTTTACAGTCATCTATTATAAACATTAAAATTTTATATGTATGAATATTAACTGTGTTCTTATCTAAAATTAAATAAAGAATAGTGGTGTCATTGATTCTGTCTTTGATGATTTCTATAGGAAAATAAATTAATCATTTTATAGAATCTTTGCTAATGGGCTGGGGATATAGCTCAGTTGAATAAGCACTTGTCTGCCAAGTGCAAGGCCCTGAGTTCGATCACTGGTACCGCAAAAAAAAAAAAAAAAAAAAAAGAATCTTTGCCAACATTTGGCCCTTAATATTAGATTTTTAATTTCTTTTCCAACAACTTCAATATAATGCAAGTATCATTCATGAAGGTCAATTGTTGCCATGTTTATCCACTATGTTGCCTTTTTGCAGTATATCTCTTTTATATAATTAAAATACCTCCTTTATTAGTGAGCTTTCTTGTTGCTGAGACACAGTAACCAACACCCACCAATTAAGGGAAGAGAAATTCAATTTGCTCATGGTTTTTGAGGATTCAGTCCAGTATTAGCTGACACTAGGGTAAAAACTGTCAAGAAAGTATGGCATATCAAAGATATTCAGATCAGTTTGGAAACAGTAGGGGAACAGCATCAAAGAGGAAGGACCCAGGGACCATATGCAGAACACAAATTCGTGCTTCCATGACCCACCCAGACACACCCAGAAGTGTGCTCCACCAACCTCCTGAGCAGTTCTTAAGCTAGCTAGGTTATATAAATAAGTTTTGCAATCATACTTGCCCGTCATCTTCACAAATTATAAAAATCTTACATTTACAACCCCTATATCAAATGAGTTGTGTTCATATCAAGGGTTCAAACATTTATTACAAAATTTGTCACTCCTTTCATTTTACCTTTTTTCTTAGTACTGGAGATCTAATTCAGGGCCTCACGCATGTAAAGAAATACTCTATGCCCTTTACCACTGACAGAAGCTGCAGAAAATCCCCAGTATTTATTTTATTTTATTTCTTTGAGACAAGCTCTCGCTCAGTTACCCGGGCTGGCGTCTAATTTGTGGTCCTCCTATCTCAGTCTCCTGAGTAGTTAGGATTACAGACATGTGTCACCATGCCTGGTTTTACTGTTTTCCATTATGAACTGTATTCCATTATTTCTGTCTACCTGGACTTAAACTTAGTATATGATTGATACTTTATTATATTTCTCCTAAGGAACACAGACAGATTCATACCCATTTTATATTCTTAGGCTATAAAAGTGAGCTCAGTAAATGAGCTTGATATATAATTTATTGTGGCAAATTTATGTCATATATAGCTTTTACAGTGTAGACATCTTCTTTACCATCTTGGCACAATAATGTGCCAGGAGCTCACCTGGAGCTGGGAAAGAAAGCTGTAGCATCAGGTGTGGAAGCAGCTGATGAAAACAACAAGCAAAAAATGAAAGTCCTAGTTACCGTGATGGTGTAAACAAAAATCGAATGCAGAGGCAGTGCCAGTTTCCCTGGTTCCATTTTTCCCTATTGTGGAAGCAGGCGGATTGGAGCAGAATTTCAGGTTGGCTCTTTGCTAATGGGGTCCTGGACACAGTCTCCAGCAGGTTCATGGACCACGAAGTGCGGGGAAGACGACCTGTGCAATGTGCGCAGGAGTACAACCCGGGTACTGAGTCTCTCAGAGTAGAAATGTCACTCAAGATTCCCCAAAAGCCTCAGATAAGTAAACCTCTGAAAAAAGGTGCTGAATTCTGGCACTTAAATATAAAAAGAGTGTGGTCTGTTAGATTGCCTGACTCCTAGATTTCAAGGTCCTGACTTTTCATAGGGGCTGAGAAAGGGTGATTGGGCCTGTAACATGATACCTATACTCTGCAAAGGAGCTAGGCTTCTCCCACTGTTGTTAACATTCAGACAATATTAGCTATGCTGGCACATAAGAATTTGCTATTTTTCTCATGTGTTCTATACTTGCATAAAAATTAAAGCAAAATTTCACCAGATGAAAAACATAATAAACAATAGTAAGTAATGGTGAGAATCTACAACAACAGGAGCTTTCTCATAAATGTTTGCTCTGTGGAAGTCTGACAGAAAATACTAAAACAAATGCATGCCCTTTAATATAGTTAGTTTCCTCCTAGGTGGAAAACTTGAGATGGAAAAATTGGAGGAGATCAGAGTTAGGAGTCAGAGACAGCATTTTATGTTGGGGAAGATGGGCATTTTGATTGCAAGTGAAAAGTAAAAAGCGATCACACAGTTTATTGGTTAAACATATACAATAATATGTCACTACTTTCAAAATTATCTTCCTTCACAAAATTTATTACAGGATGAGAAAACCATCCAATGAAATCATTTTATGGTTACAGATAGAAACAAAGAAATTATTTTTTATACTGTACTCTTATTTGTTAGTTTTGATAGGAATGAATAGCTTTAACAATTCCATTGAAGGGCTGGGATATAGCTCAGTGGTGCAGTGCCTGCCCGGCAAGTGTGAAATCCTAAATTCAGATCCTGGTACAAAAAAAAAAAAAAAAATCCCAATGAATAGTAGATAAACAACTTTTAACTTAGACTTATTCCTGCTGAGAAAGATACATTTTGACATAATATCACGCTTGGTAGTATTGAAACCATAGTTCTCTATGCTTATCCTATAAATGGTCAACTTGATATGTATAAGGATATAGAACACAGGACTAAAAATTGACACATGCATTTTGCAGTGATTTATTACAGACGTTTCTCACAATTCTGGTAGTTGGAGAGACAATTTTTATTGAGAAAGCTTAAAAGCACGTCATTCTCCCTTTTACTAGAGTATAAGAAGTTAGAATTTGGAACTAGAGTGATTGTCAAGTTGAAAAAGTAGGGAGAAAGATTGTTTAATGTAAAGGAAACCTAAAGAAAGATTAACTCATAAGAAAGTGCTTTTCAGGACAAATGTGTATTGACTTGAAATGCCTTATTTAGCCTCTGGATTTGGTCCTGCATTCACTGACTGTGTGTAAATTATCATCTCTTGAACAACTACTACACATTTCAGTAGAGGGAATAAGCTCACACAGCGTTCTAGTACAAGGTCATAAATTAGAAATAAGAGGATCAGAAGCCTCCTCTTGTTTTGGAATGTCACATCTCACATTCCCTCATTATCAATAAGGACAATAAAGAAAAGCCATTAAATAGTGCAATCTGGCTTTTTATTCCCCCAAGAAAAAACTAATAGAGAAATCAAGCTTCAGTTTTTAGGTTGATAATATGCTGCAGAAGAGGTATGGGAATAGTTATTTGTCACACATTTGTCGTGGAAGAGTTATTCCTTTAAGAACCATTTAGTCTATAATTGCAATCACATTCAGCTGAACTCCTTCAGAGCACTCACTGATCACTGGAAATAAGTCAGCACTTCAGGAGGGGCATTAACTTGTTGACCATCATGGCCGTTTAATGCATGGATATGAACAGATCACGAAGTGGGACCTGAGTGTTCCGAAAGAACCGCAGTGGAATAAACTGGAAGGAAATAGCTAGTTGTAAATAACTTCCTTCTTTTTTAAAAATGCATAGTTGTCAAAACAAAAATATCTATCTGTAGAAATAAACGTAACCAAGGCAGAATGTTAATTGCTCCACTTTATACCAAATATTTCCTTGATGCTTTTAAATTGCACCATTTTAAAATTTAATATTGCATTTTCTGCCAGTTTTGAAAAAGAAAATCTGACACTAAATTTGAGCACAAATGGAAACCCAAAACCACTTTATATATAAATTCTGTGTGGATTCATGAATAAGATTTCCTGAATGTGTGATAATTAAACATTCTATGTGCCTTCTCAACACTACACTTTCCTTGGATCCCGGGGTCCAAGAGTACTTTGGTTAAGCAGTAATAGGAAGTTTCATAGTGGTAGTTCTTTTCAAACCTTTTTTTGACTCAGCTGATGAATTCAGTCCTGAGAGCCTCGTTGTAATGAATTCCAACTCAGTGAGCTCCAGAATTAAGGCCTATGGGTGTTTAGAGCTAGCTTTTAGTCTCTATCTTTATTTGATGACTTTCACATTTTGAACATCTGAATGTGATTAACATTAACATGTGTACCTAATGTATAAGGAAAATATACACAATCTAGTATTTTACCCCCATTTGCCAGTATAAATATTTTAATCATATAAATGTATGTATTCTACATTATTATTTTTCTTAAAACATATATCTTAATTAGTTTTATTTCTGAGAATTATTCTTACTTCTGTATTTTCATCTTATTGTTATGAAAATAGTAGGGGTGTATCCCAAGGTGATGAAGAATGAAATCATGGAATGAGGAGGTAGAGTGCAAGCAAATTTATATAAAAGACATAAAGGCAAGCCAGCAAAAGATAAAATGATAACGAGGTAAGGTTCCCACTAGCCTAGAGGAGGTCCTCAGCAGGATATACAAGGTAATCTTTGTCTAGAGTATTCTAAGGGAATTAGATCTGGAACTCTGGTCATTATGTAAGGGATATAATCTCCGTGCCACAGGCAACTACATATTTTAGGGTCCAATGTACACAATGTTTACACAAGTGGCCCTGCTGGGCTCAGATGCCCTGGACCCACTGTCCTGCCTGGTCATGCTGTGATGAGGTCCCACACAGTTGAAGGACACCTCGTAAATGTTTTTGTAAAATACTTAGTTGTTGTGATTCAGTAAAATGAATTCTGGGGTTGCCACCTCCATTTTGGGGCTTGTCTCCTTACTGCCTAGAAGAATCCTAACTCTGTCTCACTACTTCTTGTTACATTATCATTAATAAACCTTTTAAAATTTGAATTTTTAAATTCATTTTACCATTAGTTTTCTATTTTTTAATTTACTCTGTTGAATGAGTTTAGATAGGAATAAAACATCTATTTAAATCATTTATTTTTCTGTCATAGGCATTATGATTATTATTACTTTTTGTACCATAAGTATAACTCATTACTTTGTACTTGCCAGGCAAGGTGTGTTGCTGAGCTACATCCCTGGTTTGACATACGTATTATAAAAGCTATTTAGTAATTTTTTTAGCCTTTTTCTTTGGTACCCGGAATCGAACTCAGGACCTTGTGCTTCCCAGACAGGTGCTTATTCCACTGAGTTATATCCCCAGCCTTATTTAAGTAATATTTTAAAATTTAGAAGTTTTCTATAAATATGTTGAAAAATAAATTTAAAAATTTGATTCCTTATTTTTATTTCTAGGCATAAGAACAGCTTAAAATTTTGAGAATAATGTATTGGAATATAATTAGATCACCAAAATTATATTACCATCAAAGAAAACTAGAAGGAATGCAATTTCAGAGAACTGAGTTAATTCTTAAACATATACATATTTATAATATAAAGCCTCTGTTGTAGAAAATTACAGGAAACAAAATACCCCAAAAGTGTAACACACCTATAATGTTAAGAGCACTAATATTGTCATAGGTTGTGTAGACTCTGGATAAATTCTCTGTAGACTTAATGATAGAAAAATAGAGAAAAAGGCCCCTAATAACTTAGTATTATGGTGAATATAATTTGGACATTGTTAATCACTTAAGTAATTTTGTAACCTCTGTGAAACTCTGGAGAACATTTGAAAAGCACTGACTATAAATATTATATATATATATATATATATATATATATATTCACAAATGTAAATATTCATTGATTCATCTTTTCAACAAATTTTTGTGTTCATGAACTCTCTACCTACCCCTATGTCTTCAAGATTTGCACCTACTTTCTCTTCCAATAGACTTAGTGTTTCTGTTTTAATATTGAGATCTGTGATCCATTTTGAATTGAGTTTGGTGCATGGTGATAGACAGGTCTATTTTCAGTCTTTGGTAGGTGGCAAGCCAATTTTTCCAGAACCATTTATTAAAGAGCCTATCATTTTTCCAGTGAGTTAGTTTGGCCACTTTATCAAAGATTAGGTGTCTGAGTGTGTTTCTGGTTGTGTCAGTGTCTTCCAGTGTGTTCCATTGATCTTCTGGTCCATTTTTTTTTGCCAGTAGCATGTTGGTTTTATTACAATAGCTTTGTAGTATAATTTCAGGTCAGGGATTGTAATTTCACATGACTTGTCCTTGTTGCCCAGGATTGCTTTTGCTATTCTGGGTTTCTTCTGCTTCCAGATGAATTTAAGGAATGTTTTTTTCTAGATCTGTGAGGTATGCTAATGGTAGTTTAATGGGAATTGCACTGAATCTGTACAACAATTTTGGTAGTATGGCCATTTTTGCAATGTTAGTTCTTCCTATCCATGAGCAAGGAATATTTTTCCATGTATTAAAATCCTCTTTGATCACTTTTTTGGAAGCTATTGTGAAAGGTATGGTTTTGTTAATTTCTCTCTCAGTCTGTTTGTTGTTTGTGTATAAGAATGCTAAAGGAAAAGCTTTCAGTTTTTGTCCATTTAGTATGACGTTGGCTGTTATTTTGTCATAAATGGCTCTAATCAGGTTGAGGTAAAGACCATCTATTCCTATTTTCTGTAGAGTTTTTACCATGAATGCATTTTAGACTTTGTCAAAAGCTTTTTCTGCATCTGTTGAGATGATTGTGTGTTTTTTGTCTTTGGTTCTACTGATATGATGTATGACTTTAATTGATTTGTGAATATTGAACCGTTCCTGCATTCCTGTAAAGAATCCAACTTGGTCATGGTGTATGATTTTCTTGATGATTTGCTGCATTCTATTTGCTAGCATTTTATTGAGTATTTTTGAATCTAGAGTCATTAGGGAGATTGTTCTACAGTTTTCTTTCTTGGTTGGGTCTTTCTCTAATTTTGGTATCAGTATAAATCCTCCAGAAATGAGTTAGGGAGAATTGCTTCCTTTCCAATCTTATTGAAGAGTTTGAGGAGTGTTGGTATTAAATCTTCTCTGAATTTCTTGTAAAATTCTGCTCTGAGTCCATCACTGCTTGGGCTTTTCTTTGTTGGAAAGTTTTTATTGACATTTTCAATCTCATTAATTGATATTGGGTTGTTGTGAATTTTTATATCTTCGTGACTCAGCCTTGGTAATTTATGCTTATCTAGGAATCTATTTCTTCTGAGTTTTCTATCCTATGGGAGTAAAGATTTTCAAAGTAACCATTAATGATCTTCTGAATTTCTATAGGATCTGTAGTAATTTCATATATTTCACTCCTTATTGCATGAATTTGAGTTCTTTCTTTTTTTTTTTTTTATAAGGTCGGCTAGGAATTTGTCAATTTTATTTATTCTTTCAAAGAACCAACTCTGATTCATCTATTTTTTTTTTTTTTTGTAGGCTTTTCCTCATCTCAATTGCATTCATTTCTGCCCTGAACTTTATACTCGCCTCCCTTCTTTGGGCTTTAGGTTTCACTTGTTCTTTTTCTAAAAGTTTCAGGTGCAGTATTAGGCTATTTATTTGCTCTCTTTCTGTTTTCCTTATGTGTGAGTTCACCACTCTAAATTTCCCTCTGAGGACTGCTTTCACTGCATGCCACAGATTTTGGTAAGTTGAAACTGCATTTTCATTTGTTTATAAGTATTTTTTAATTTCTTTAGCTTCTTCCATGACCCATTGGTTGTTCAGGAGATTGTAATTTAATTTCCATGTGTTTATGGAGTTTTGGGACATCCTTTTATCATTAATCACCAATTCCATTGCACTGTGATCAGATATTATACATGAGATAATTTCAGTTCTTTTGCATTTAGGTAGGTATGCTCTGTGGGGTAGAATATGGTCTATTTTAGGGAAAGTCCCACGTGCAGCTGAGAAAAATGTGTATTATGATGCTATGGGGTGGAGCACTCTGTATACATCTACTAAGTCCATTTGTTCACAGCTTTGTTTCAGCTCTTATTTCTTTGCTGATTTTTTGTCCAGTTGACCTATCTCTTTGTGTCAAAGGGATGTTGAGGTCTCCTATTACAATAGTGTTATTAATTAAATGGGTTTTCATATCTGTTAAGATTTGTCTTATATAGTTTGGTCTCTGATATTCGGTGCATACAGGTTTATGATTGTTATCTCATTCTCTTGCAGTTTACCCCTAACAATTATGTAGTAACCTTCTTTATCTCTTTTGATTGTTCTTGGTTTGAAGTTTACATTGTCTGCAAACATAATGGCTACACTTTGGGGGGTGGTTCCTGTTACATGGAGGATTGTTTTCTGTCCTTTGACTTTTCAGTCTATGGATTTCTTTTTGAGTAAACTGTGTTGCCTGTACACAGCATATCATTAGATTTTGTTTCTTAATCCACTCTGCCAGTCTATTTCTTTTGACTGGTGAATTGAGCCCATTTACATTTATGAACATGTGCTGACTTATCATTGTCATGTGATTGACTTACTGTTGGTTTCTTACTTTTTCTACCTATTTAATTGCTTGCTCTTCTTGATTGTTCCTTTCTATTGCTGTTCTTGAAATTGCAGTCATTTTCCTCTCTGTCTAGAATGTTTTTATTAATTTTTATAAGGATGTAAGGATGGTTTGGCACTCAAAGTTCTTCAGTTGCTCTTTGCTGTGGAATTATTTTATTTCTCCATTAAACTTGAAGGGCAGTTTGACCAAATACATCAATCTTGGTTGGAAGCTGTTTTATCTTAGGACCTGTAATAATTCACTCCAAGCTCTTCTTGATTGGATGGTTTGTGTTGAGATGTCTGCTGTGATTCTGATGGGCTTTCCTTTATAAGTGGTCTGTTTCTTTTCTCTAGCAGCTTTAAATGTTCTGTTCTTTTACTGGAGATCTGGGATCTTGATTATTATATGTCTGGGTGTAGTTTTATTATGGTTATGACTAGTAGAAGTTCTATATGCCTCATTACTATATCTCAGGTTCTGTTTCCATGCTTGGGAAATTTTCTGCTATTATTTCTGCAAATATTTTTTTTATGTCATTTGTATCACCTCCTTCTGTTTCATTGATTCCTATTAGTCTGACATTATTTCTCTTTGCCATGTCCTCCAGCTGCTGAATTGATTTTTCCTGGATTCTTGTTGATTTTAAGAGATGCTCCTTTCACAAACACTAGTTGCCATGCTGTCTTCAAGATCTGAAATTCTATCTTTGGCTTCAGTCAAGTGGTTTTTTATGCTTTCAGTGGAAGTTTTGATTTCCTGGAAATCTCTTTGAGTCTCTTTCTTGAATTCTAATTCATTCCTATATTGTTCATGCAATGTTTCCATCTATTGCCTATGTTCATCCATTTTTTTATGTTTCTTCTCTAGATGTGTAAAGCATTTCTTTCATTGTTATTGTCCTTTCATTTTTTGACTGAGAGGTTATGTCTGATCTGAACTCTTCTATGGCCTGATGAAGTTTTTTCTTTAATTCATTTGCAATCGTTTCAGCAATTTCAGGTGTGTGTTTACCAAGTTTTCCTATGTTGACATCAGTCTCCTGGACTAGAAATTTCATGAACAAAAAACAAAGTTCCCATAATTGCTTCAAAGAGTCAATAACTGGGATCTCATCCTACTGAAAATTTTCTGCACATCTAAAAAATCACCAGCAGAGTCAAAAGAAAATCCACAAATTAGGAAAAAATTTTAGCTGACTATCTTTCAGATTACTATCTTCTATCTAGAATATATGAAGTATTAAAAAACACTAGCCTCTCCAAATTCAAAGACTTAAATCTAAAAATGGGCAGCTCAAATGAATGCACACTTCTCAGGTAAAGAAATACAACTGGCAAATAAATACATGAAAAAATGTTCAACATTATCAGTCATTTGAGTAATGGAAATTAAAACAACATTGAGATTTCACCTTACCCCAGTAAGAATGGCTATCATTAAGAAATCAACAAATAACAAATGCTGGTAAGGCTGTGGATAAACAGGAACTCTTCTCCACTGCTGGTGGGAATGCAGACTGCTGAAACTACTGTGGAAATTTTTTTGGAGATTCCTTAGCAAAGGTACCGTTCAACCCAGCTATTCCCCTTCTGGGTATTTTCCCAGAAGATCTGAAAACATCATATCACAACAATTTATGTGTACCCATGTTTATAGTGGTGCAATTTGTAATTACTAAATTGTGGAAGCAATCCAAACGTTCATCCACTGAGGATTGGATAAAAAAATTGTGATAATGTTATGTGATTCAATATTACTCAGATGTAAAGAAAGATAAACTGAAGGCTTCTATAGTTAAATGGTCACAACTAAAGACCATACTCATAAGTGAAATAAATCAGACCTGCATGTATAAGCAATGTATTGTCGCAATAGCGTAAGAACCTGAAAGAGTGAAGAAAGAGTTAGGAGGTGTGGTAGACATTGTGAAATGAAAGGAAAATGATGAAAATTAGAGGGCAACTGGAGTGTGGAAAAGTGAGAGAAGGATAAATTATGCATGTATGTATATGCAGGATAGCTAATAGTTGTACTACTGTCTTCCATTGCTTAACTGAAAGGAAAAAGTAATGATTACTTATTTGATGAATATTGCATCTCTCTCTTTTCCTGAGAAGCCACTTTGAAGATATCAATGTGTAATACAACCACCATTGTTAATTTCCTACCACTTTGTCTGTAACTCTTTATTATTATTATGCTACTTTGTAAATGAATGTCTGCTTGTTTAAAAAATCTGATATTAAACATCTATTGTCATAGCCATTCATATAAGAGAATTAAAATACAAATTTTAGATAAAAACAAGTTTGTGAATTATATTAACATATATTTATAAAAGTGTATTTACTAAAGTATTTTATAAATCTTAATCTGAAATGTTGTACTTAGCATTATGGAATTTATTGCACACATATACAATGTTACATATTTTTACAAGCATTTTTTCCCATAGGTGAAACAGAATCTTATGCCTTATTTGTACATCATAAAGCAATCAGGGTGGACATATCTCATTCTCAAGCTTAACCTCATGATATAGGGCAAAATGAAAACATAGCAGAAGTCAATATTAACATGTCAATGGTTTATTTATGCTCTATAATTTTACAGTGATGAGTAATTTGTATCTTTGGGCTCTGAAATTTTGTACAGACCTCCTGCAATGTGGAAGGATGATCTCAGGCAGCGATATGACTTTAGTGATTTAATTTTGTTGATTCTTAGTGAAAGACTTCAGTGTCTGATTTATCATTACTCTATGTCTAGGTGGTTCTTCAGGTCCTAAGAGTGAAAGTATCAGTGTACATGTCTCAGCTTGACTGTTTGGATTGAAGAAAGAGTCTGAGTCCAGTCCTGAAACTCAGGAAGCCAAAATCATTTCTACAGAATCGATCAGTGTTCCAGGACCAAATACTGTGTCAGACACGTCAGCACTAACATTAAAGATTATTTTATATCAGTGGAGACTTTAAAAAATTAATTAAATTGCAAAATAGTTGTTTTTCCATGTAAGAGGCTAAAGTGGGATTCTCTATTTTTTGTGTTCAACATCTGACATAGTGTGCTGGAGCTTTAGAAGACATTTGATAAAAGACCATAAAATAGAGAGAACACATTTAGTTAAAACAGTAAATCAGTATTGATTATATAGTTATAATGGAAAAGAGGAATATTTTTGACAAAGATAAATTTCTTTATTCAAATTTTTACCAGTGAGACATAAATAATTTAATAGTCAAACTGGAAATCTGTAATGTAATTATATAAACACAGTTCTTCAAATACTTCACTTTAATTTGTAGAAAAATAGTGATAATATTCTCCAAAGTGGAAGGAAATTACTCTGGTAGCAAATTAGTTAAATTCAATATTATTTCTGGACCTTTCAGTGAAATAGGTGTTGAATTTTCCACTTTATAAATGTAACTGTCCTTAATGTTCAAATACCTTCAGCATTTTATGAGTCTACTTGCCATTCTTATATAATTTCATGATCCTTTAATTCACACTTTGTTTCTTCATTCATTCTGATATTCTACTGTACATTTTAATTTTTCTGGTGATGTATTTTATTTTGGTAATTATACTTTATTTTCAAATCTGTCATTATTTTGAAATCTGTTCTTTTAGAAATTGGGACATTTTATCAATGTAATATACTTAATCTAGTAGCTAAATAGTTAAAAATTCCTTTCTAGGGTTTTTAGAAGTATATTTAGAAATATAATTTTAAAAAATATTTTAACATTTCAAATAGTTTTATTTGGACATAACTTCAGAAAACTGTGTGCGTGTGTGTGTGCGTGTGTGTGTGTGTGTATGATTTAGCAAACTTGGTGGTTTCATCTCTTGACTAAAACATTAACTCTAATATTCATTTTACATTACTTTTCCCATGAAACTTCAGAGTGATTTTTACTGGGGCCAATTTTGTGGTAATTCCTTCACAAGGTTGTTTTTAGTTGAAAGCATTACAGTGTTTTTCATCTTGTATGTTTTCTCCATGCAGAACTATCAAAGATGTGCCCTCTCTCCCGGGCTAACAACTGCACTTATCGGTCCATCTTACCCTGGATTGCACTGTACAAGTCTCTGGATGTGTAAGATTCCTTTACTTTCTACTTTGCCTACCCTGAGCCCTCCATCTACATTGAGATGAACATAACTTGCTTATAATTATCTTGCAAATAGACCTAGGTGCTGCCATGGGGAAATGTTAATGGCTATGCTTTCTGGTAATTCTTTGCTTAAGAAAACTGACTAATCTCTTTCCTTTTATTAATTGCATAATTCTTTAAAATAATTTTGCTGCAGCTTATGTACTACTTCTATTTGGAGTGGGCATGCTTCATTTTAATAAAATTAAATATTCAGGAAGTCTTTTCACTACAAAATTTCCTTCTCTGACATGGATGTAGGTAGGAGTTGACTTGAAATGCTGAATAAAATTTTAGAAAGTATAGACTTTGAAAATATGCATTGCAAATTTAGAAAATGAATATAAATTGTGGTAAAAATGAAGTATAGGTGTCACCAGTATGAGGATACAATTGCTGAAGAACTGGTTCTAAAGTAGATTTTAATAATGGAATATAAAGTTAGAAGTTTAATCACAATTTATTAAAATAGGTACTTTTACAAAGGAAACAAAATCAGCATCTTGGTTTTTCATTCTATTTTCTTTTCATTGTTGTTTATTCAATAATGGACTTCTATTACTCACTGTGTAATTAAACCATAGCTGAAAAATCATCAGTAATGTACTTTATATATTAAGCATGATTATTGCATGCCTGAGCACTGGCAGACTTTAGATCTAGTGACTTTAATTACTAGATACTTTTGATATTTTCAATACTTTTTGACAAATAATTTTGCATTTCATATAACAGTGGAATCATTTCATTTGGCCTTGTTTATAGTCTTATATCAAATTAAAAATTACTCTAACATATATAATGCAGTTATAAATTACATGCACATTTAGTCCAAAAAATAATTTAAAAGAAAAGAAAGTCACAAGTAATTCTATTATCCTGTTTATGATAAGTGATACTATTGTCTCAGGGAAAAAGAAGGGGTTTTTTTCACTTTAAGATTGAAAGAGTAAAAAAAAAAAAGATTGAAAGTAATTTTAATTTTATTCATATATTTCACATATTTTAAATGGATCCTCTAATGTTTAAATAACTGGAGCAAATTTTTCTTAGTTAATCTGAATCTCAAACTTCTAAAACTATACTCAAATGTCATTTTTTTCATAAAATTAAGAAAAATAGTTCAATATCTCACATATTTTCTTTATGGCTTATTACAAACTCAAACTTCATACTAAATAATTAGAAGATCCAATCAGTTTAATTAGTTTGAGTAATTAATCATCACAGAACAGGAGAATCAGGAGTCAAAATCAGGTTTTCAAGTGGGTCAGAAGCAATTTCACCTAAATTAAGAAAAAGTATATAAGAAATACATCGATCAAAATCAGAAGATATTCATGATTAGAGAAATTTTTTTAAGCCAAAGAAAAATCAGAAACATAAAAAAAAAACCTCAATTATTATAAGGTTAAACATAAGGTATTTGATGAGTAGGAAATCAAACTGGTTCAGATTTAGAGGACTGGTTTAGAGACAAAATTCACATATAGAAATAAAAAATAGCATAGTAGTATTTGACAAAAATTATCTTCATTTTAATTTAAAAATTATCTCATGTCAATACACTTATTCGTTAGGCAAAACATTTTCTGCTGCTCTAAAATTTATTTATAAAGACCTAACACAAAAAATGACTATATCCACTCATTTTCCATTCTAGACTAAAATTAATATGTAGAACTCAGACATTTTGAAATTAATTAAATAACTGCTTCTCATCTTCAAAATTTCAACTCTCTTGAATTTGAATTAAAAAAATGAGTTTTAAATTACTTGCAGTTCCTTAATCTCAAATCCCTCTTTAAATGAATCATGGACATGGAAGTAACTTAAACTCACAAATCGACCTTCAAACAAAGATAAATATTATATGTTAAGATAAGACATTACGACGTACACAAGTTTGGGAAGATCGTTGATGTGCATTTTCTTAAGAAAAAGATTGACAATGGAAGGTTTTTCAAAACAATCACTGGTGTATGCATGAAACATAATGGTTTTTTTGTCTACCGTTTCCTAGTCTCTTCATTTCATATATTTATATATTGTTTGCATTTCATGTTTTCATTGACCTCAGAGAGTGATGTAACAATAATAATTACACACACACTCTAGTATTATGCTTGTTGTACATCAAATACGGTTCTAGAAACTTTGCCTAGTTTAGCTGAGCAATTCTCACCAGAGCCATAAGAGAGACTGTCTTTCCCATCTTATTAGATCCTGAGCCACCACGGAGGTTACAGTGCTTATTCCAAATTGCCTGCTTATTATGCGTCAGACTGGGATTTGAATGGAGAGCGTTTGGCTCCCGTTTATCTACTTCCTCACTACACTGTGTTGCCAGTTTTCCTACACAATTCTAACCAGTACAGAGGCATAGAAACTGGCTTGAAAACCTTGAGGCTTTTTCTGGTCAGGAACCATAAGAGCATTCCCAATAAACCAGACCTTTTCATGTACACATCCATTCTTCTCTATCATTACAAGTGCATGACATTTATCTTTGGATCATGTGTCATTTTGACTTGTTTGTTTATTCGTGTCCATTCAAATTCAACACAGGAATGCTGGTCACACAGTTGATACTTAATAAACAAGGGCATTTGCTAATCAAATGGCCCATAATACTTATACACATTATGGAAGAAAGTGTTGTACCTGTGATTTTGAACACGAATTCAAGATCTGGTATATCTAAGGTTAATTATAAGCCTATAAACTACTCTGTGTGAGAACTTGGGGAACTTTCTCACTTTTGTGATGCCTTCTGATCCGCATTGTGAAAGCACAAAAGTTACCTAACATTGTCAGTTGATTTCTTTGAGAATTAAATGACAGATGCATAAAGCATATATAGAAAAATGGTTGGCAAAGGAAGAAAGGGAAGAAAGAAAAGGAAGTAGGACTAAAAACTGTTTTTTAAAAGTAAATGTGTCAAAGGTCCAGTAAATATAACCACTCAAACTCTAGTCAGTGATATTTTAAACTTATTTTGCGGTTTTTGTATTTCCGTTTTTATTTAAAGTTTTAAAAGATTTTCTAGCTACCTTAGCATAGTGCTAGAATTATCTTATTGGTATGATTTCTGTTATGGACTTGTTTTTATTCTTTACCTACCAGTGTTAATGGTATTTGACATGAAAATGGTAGTCTACAAGCTATAGAAAAGAAAAGATGAGAGGGCAATTGTACTTTATAACACTATTTTCTAAAAAACTTAAAATAAACTTTGAAATTTTCTGGAACATTTTAGTTGTCAATTTCCCAGAAAACAGTCTTATTTTAAATGATAATTTAGAGTATATGGCATTCAATGTAAAAATTAAAGAGTAGTTGATCTCATATTACTTGAAATATTTTACTCTGACCAATGTATCTAATTTGATGTAGGAGATTCTTTTAATCCTTCTTGCTCCTATAGCAAAAACATTGATCACTTCCAGATATTTTTATGAAATATGCTTATTTTAATATATTTTAAAATAATATGTATTTAGGATAAAAGACATATCTATAGGCTTACTGAATTTACAGTTAGATACTGTCTTGGTTACTTTTCTCTCATTGCAGAGACAAAATAACTGACACCTAATATTAAGGAAGGAAAAGATTATTTAGCTTACAGTTTGTGGAGGTTTCAGTCCATATTTAGCCAGCTCCAAGGCAGGGTGGCACATGGCAGTGGGCAACAGATCATGGCGGCAGAAGACAGCAAAGCAACAAGAGCAAGGTGAGGAGTGGCAGCAAGCAGCCTCTTTCCTCCTCTTACACTGTATGCAATCTACTCGCCCCAGGGTGTGTTTTGCACTCACGGCCATAATCCCAACATTGGATCATGTATCAATCATCAACTCTACAGACCTGCCCCATGACTGCATTTATGTGTCACCAAGATAACATAGTAATACAAGAAAATAAATTAGAGAAAGCTGAGTATTGGGATAATATTTGGGAAAACAGTACTAGGAATATGGGAAAACTACTGCATTTTAAGTATTTATAAGTATAAAATCATCCTAAACCTGTATTTAAATGGTAGAGACTGAAATGCAAAATAACTTGTTAAAAAAAAACACTAAATATTTTAATAATTTGACAGATATGAAAAAGTATATTTTTGTTTACAAACCAGAGATTGACAAATTGACTCAAAGTAATCCAGTGACATTTTATTTCAAGATGCTAAGATAACGAAAAATAAGACTAAAATGAGAATGACAAAAAAAAGAAACCTGATGCAACACAACCACAATAAATTTGTATAGCAAAATCAATCAATCATAAATAAATTTCATCAAAGAAATAAACATCTTTAGGAATAAAGTCAGATGAAAAAGACAGTGTATTAATTTTATGTAAATATTAACAAACTTGGACTAGGAAATGGTTTGGCAAAATGAAAGAAAACTGTACATGCAGTGGGAATTTTTATAAACTTAAAAATAAGTATTATACTAACTCTATCAATAATTTCATTATGGTCTATAATAACACTTAATTCAATTAACTTTTAAAAATGTGAAGCACTAATTTACATTTATCTGAAAATAGATTGCTTCTTTTTTTTTTTTTTTTTTTTTTGCTGTACTGGGGATCGAACTCAGGATCCTGTGCTTGCTAGGAAGCGCTTATTACACTGAGCTATATCCCCAGCCCTAGATTGCTTCTTTAAAGGAATTATTTTTAAAAAAAGAGACACATGGGGAAGATTTAGTAGAGGTAGATAAAGGATGCAGTGAATAGCAGAATGTGGCTGGTCAGAGAAACGAGGCACTCAAAGGAATTCCTTAATAATGTATCATAGAAATGAATGTTACGAGTTTGGTGCAATTTTATTCTTCACTGCTCTTTCTTGACGAATTGGAAAGCAAAGCAAATGATAAGCATTAAAAAAGGTTTTGATCTTTACATAAGATCACTATATCAACCCAGTGCCTCTACAAGGCCTGTTACACAGAGCAATGCAAAACAGAACACTAATACCTGAAAAGGTGGCCAAATTACTTTTTGCAATAAAATATAAAACAACATGATGACTTCAGGAAAAAAGCATAACATTTGTCATTTTCAAAAAAAATTATCTTTCATTTTTATAGAACTTTTGAAAAAATAATACCACATGGTTTAATCACATCGTACAAGGGCAGTTTCACTGTATCAATTGAATTGATTCTCAGTGTATAAAAAGGTGATGAGAACTACTCCATATTACATCAAAGACCACTGTCAGATCACAGAGAGGAAGAATATATAAGTATTACTAGAAGTCATGTGGATGTTAAATCAAGGGATATGTCCCATAGACATTGGTTTAGCTGATTTCAGACAGTTTAATGTACACTAAAAAGATGAGTGAAAGGTTCATGAAACTTTAAAAGAGTGAGTACACTGTTGGGTTATCTAATACAATCATTATCATGGTCAAGCTAAAACTCCCCCTGCCACTCTAGCTGGGCTGGGAAGAGCCAGCACTTCAAACTGCTTAACGCTTTAACCAATGTGGTAAAAAGTGTTTATGGTTTTTCAAGTGTCCTTCTAAGGGTCACAGCTCTAGCAAAGACATGTAGTGAGGCATTAAGAATTAAATATGTTAAAGTGCTTTGGGACATGCTTTTCTTGGGTTTTTGTAATGTTAGTCAACATCCAATGCCTTCAGTTGGTAAATTATTTTTTTAAATGGGATAAAATCAAATTAACTATAGAAAGTGTATTTTCTTATATAGTTTATGTTATTCTTTAAAAATATTAATAACAAAATTTTATATTTTTCTTGAAATGGGCAAGCAAAGTCACTCAGATGTTTATTACTTTTGAATGAACACTCAGACCTAATGTTTAAAATTGCAAATGTTCCATTTATTTATACATTCATGCATGTATGAATGTAGACAGGCATTCTGCTTCATGTCTGTTGGGAGCATTATATATGCAGGATTGTATTAAGCATTGGTGGCATGAAAATATTCATCGCCACTATCTTCAATTGCTAATCGAGATGCCCAATATTTTGAAAGAGTGCAGAAAATAGCGAATTTTATCATGTGAATGTGTACACATGTATTTAGACAGAAGATCGCAGTGAAAAGAAAGTCACCAGTGACCTGGAGAAGGCTGCAGAAGGCGTCACACAGGGACACAACAGAGAGGGGTGCTGAAGGTGCGGTTTCATAAAGCACCTCCACTGTAATACAGGATAGCTACCCTACCAGAAGTGCAAAGAAAGCTCAAATTGTGGGTGGAAACGTACGTGTACATAGAATTCAGCATTTATGACTGTTTTAACTGCATAACTTCCTCACAGTCAAATGATACTCAACTTTGATGTTGTCTAAGATTAGAGACTTCCAAGAGCCATTAAAGCAACAGACATAATTTGGAATATATAGCTCTATATGAATACAAATACATATGAGGATATTGGGATGTATTTATGCTATGGAAAAATCAAGGAATATTACCAACTGTGGCATCTTTGAATGGTCACTAATTTACTCTTTTCTTCAAGTATTTCTTTGTAAGCACATGACAAAGTATTCACCAAAGAATGAGTTCCAAATTTTGGAAATCTACTTTGAGACAGATACACTTCAACTGATATGACTGCAAAAATGCTGTAGAAGAAATTTGCCATGAGAAAATACAATATCAAAGTCTTACTTAAATCAGGGGAAAGGAGAACCTGAGGGAGTGGTTGTGAAACTGAGATCCAAGGACACAGAACAGGTAGCCAGAGGAGGGAGTACAGAAGGCTGTGTTTCACCTGGCAAAATACACTATCCAATAAGTACCCCAGGTAGGACTATTTCTAATTTACTTAAAAATCAATTTAGGTGGAGATTCATGAAATGCTATTTTTTATCTTTTAGAGAGACCATACATTTCAGATCAATTGAATTTCAAACTGAATTTAAGAACATCCCACTTTGATGCGGGAATGCAATTGAGAAATTCTCCACTTGACAGTCTTACAGTTTCTCTTCTGTTTTCTTTCATTAAAGACCTATTAAATTCCTGAAGAGCCAAGGAGTTTGCTAAGTGTGGAGGAAATGATCCCTGAATTTATAGACTTCACATTCCTTTAGTGTAGGGGACAAACAGAAAAATGTAAGGATGTTAACTCTGAAGTGTCAATTCTACATGGTCAGTAAAATAAGTAGTGAATGAAGCTTTTAGATTAGTAAGAAAGTTTAGAGCTGAAGTTACAGTCTAGAATGTGTATTGCAGTTAAAATATGGCAACAAATGGCATGCTTCACTCAAAACTTGTTTGGGCAGAGGGGTACAGCCACAAGGGGAGTTATTTCAAAAATCCTCCCTTTGACAGTGGGGAGTCCAACTCCTGATGAAAATGTTATTAGTAAAAAAAAAAAAAAAGAAAAAAAAAAAGAAAATGTTATTAGTCAGGGTTTCTTAGGGAAATAGAATCTATTTGAGGTGGATAAAGCTATCTACAGGAAGAGATTAGCTCAGAAATGTTGTTTCACAGGATCATGAGAGCTGAGAAGTCCTACAGCACATTGTCTATAAAATAGAGAAACACAAAAGCCACCTTCACTTCAGGCCCAAAGATCTGGAAAACAAATCAGAGAAGTTTGAGTCTGAATGTTTGAGAACCAAAAGCACTTATAGTGAGGGCAGGAGAACACTGATATTCTTTCTGTAGCCAAGAGCAAATTCACCCTTTTTGTAGACACTCATCAGATTGGAAGAAGACTACCCTTGGCAGTCATTTTTATGTAGTCTCCTGATTCAAATACCAATAGACTCGCATGCATAGAGATAATGCTTTACCACCTATCGGCACGTCTCTATATGTATACAAAGTTGTACTCACAATATAATTTTTTTTTTTTTTGCGGTACTGGGGATCGAACTCAGGACCCTGCGCTTGCTAGGCAAGTGCTTATTCCACTGAGCTATATCCCCAGCCCCACAATATAAAATTAACCATCCCAATAATTACAGAATCTCCATCTTGAAAGGATATGTGGAAAGCTGCTTAATCACACTGGACATGGTGCTGAAGTCCTTTGGTTGGTCACTCAATAATCAGTCATTGCCCTCACCTGCACTGATAAATCTGAATTTCAATGAATGAATCTATGGGAAAAGATGAAACACGGGAAGAGCTAGTGTTTTCTCTATTTATACTATAGAAGTAATTTTTTACTTCTTTTATTAATCAAGTACTTCTATACCTGGCAAGCTACTGGCTTTAAGTATGTGTAGGGGCTTTTTCTCACACAGCACTTTTCTCACCAACACCCTCACTGTAATATAAGACTAAGTATTGTAAGTATGATTCCTCAGGATGGCTGGAAATTGTCAAATAAATGCCTTGCATGAGTTGCATGAGCTTTGGAAAAAAGGCTATTCAATAGTATTCTGCCCTAGCTTTAGTATTTTAACTACTTAAGCTAATTTCAGGTAGTGGTCCTTAATAGCAACAATTTAATCCTGAGAATATTAGCTCTTACCAAGAAACTGTAAATGATGATGACAAACTAGGCTTAGTGAACAAAGGAAAACTTAAGGTAGAAGAGTGTGTATGCACGATCCAGAGCAATAAAATGCATTATATCAGTATAATTAATAACCACGAATGGACATAGATTATTCCATTCCCACTGTTGTTACAGATATAAATGTTTTCATCTAAGGAGCAAATAAATTTCATTGGTTGAAAGGTAGCTGTATTGATTAAAACTTGTGTTCTAAAAATGATCACTTTTCTAAGGAAGTCATTTCAACACTCCATGTAAGTATGCATAGTATTTAGACATATACATACAAGTATTTAGGAGAGTGGAAAATTTAGGTTTTATTCTATCTTGATTTTTATAAAACTAATGTCCAATGTGATTTTTACCTATAAAACTATCTATAATTAACAAGACTAGTACATAAAGATCTAGAACAGTTAAGCATCCATTGTTAAGCACAGACCATAGATTGATTGGAAAGTTATGTATAAATGTGTAAGTATCAGCTTCATATCTATAACACATGCTATTTTCTTGTGGGATAAAGAAAACACTAGATATAAGTAACATGGAAACTACAATAGCATATTAAAAGAATGGGAATGAGAAAGAGAAATCAGTAAAAGTCATATTTAGCTGATGGATTTCACACATCACAAAAAGAGTATTTTAAAATATACAACATTTAACACCTGAGATTGGGAAAGGCATTGATAGACCTGGAAGCAGTGTGGCAAGGAAGAAATTCTTCCAGCATGAAGAGTAAAGGCAAGGTTAGAAAGCTGACCTGGAAGCAGTGTGGCAAGGAAGAAATTCTTCCAGCATGAAGAGTAAAGGCAAGGTTAGAAAGCTGACTTGCTTTAAAGATGTTGTATTAAGTGACATAGCATGAAAATTGTCACATAATCAAATTCACCTAAATGATTAACATGGGACAATACCCTAGTTTAGAGCCAGTTCACCCATTAAATAGATAAATCAGTAATGCAGAAAGCACAAACTATCATCATTTACATTGTTTTGGTGGCTGTAAAATATAGCTTTAAGGAAAAGATGAGCTTTAACAGTGATTTTGGGAAACAATTCTGGTGTAGATGTCAATTGTATATTATAAGGAAAAAAGTATTTGAACATTCATAGAAGTAATTATTAGATATATACTTTGTTTCAATGACACGCATGTTTCTTCTGTATTTTTTTATTATTTGTTTCTAATTCTTACTGCCAATGGTGATTTAACAATTCATTTATCCCATCATTAATAACTATTAGTTTACATGAAAATAAAGTGTTTTTAAAAACAAAGTAGGAAACAAATCTCTATTCAGTGTTGGAAACTCTTGGTTACATAAAAAATGATTTGTTTTTAAACTGTTTGTTTAATATCTCTTTCCCAAAAGTAGTAGCCCTCATTAACACAAATTTTATGGTGCAGCACACAGTTTCAATATTCTAGAAAAATAATATGCTAACAAAATTTAGCTATTTTCTATTTACAGAAAGGATCTATAGTATGTGACTTGCATAAGTTATTATTTTTAGATGAGTTCCCACCTTGAAAGTTTTTACAGTAACCTTAGAGCTCGATGTGTGGCAATATTCATGGCTAAACACTGTTTTAGCTTTCTACTCATGGGAAAACACTGAGAAATAATTTCCAGCCCTATGTCGTGTACAGTTTAGGTTGGACAGACAGATAGAAATAAAATGTGACAAATCAATGGAAAACATGTGAGTATAGAGACAACAATGCCTTTGCATTATTAGCTTTTAAAAATGTAGGAGTTCTAAGACGGATGGTCTTCCTGTGGGAGAAATGGACACACACATTTCTTACATCAGAAATTAGATATAAATTTCTGGAGTTCTTTAGTGGAGGAAAGTAACATATTATGGGGCATAAAGATAGTACATAAAAATGGCATGGGGGCATATCAGACAGTTGATTGTGGGCTTATATGACTATAGTTAAATATTTCCAGAGACTGTGTGTGTAACACTGAGCTAACTGCTTCCTCTGAATGACTGTGTCCCACCCCCAATTCCTTTCCCAGTCCTCTGTATCAGTAGAGCAACTCCTTCCAGAGCACAGTCTGTCTAATCAGTTTAATTCCGTAAGCTGTAGAAAACTGCAAAGTGAAGATAGAAGAGACAGAAAGGTGTTAATCTTACACTATTTTTTATTTCACCTCAGCATCTGCTGATTGCTTTTCTACAGAAGTTCTTCCAAATGGCATCGGTATGGAGCAAGTGCCCTTAAAAATATAAAATAAACAAAGCTACAGCTTTGTAAGGTTTCATAAGGTCCGTTTGCCATCTTGGAGCACACAGTATTCGCTAGCTGTCAGATCAACTGCTCTGTATCCAGCCAAGTGCATTTATGACTCTCCTTTCTGGCACCCTGCCACAGCAGAGCAGCTTTTCATTCATCAAACACTGCAGCACAGCACTCTAACTAGGCAACTGCTCCTCATTTCTGCCCAAATCTCTTTATCATGGAATTGGGTTCCTTTCAAAAAGTTTATCATTTTGAAAAGGGCCTGCAATGCAAAAACAATGCCATTTATCAGCCCAGGCAAGGAGAATGCCAGGAAATGATAAATTTCCTGTACGTGGTTTTAGTTTATCGCTAGTTTATTTTAAACTTCTCCATGCACTTGCTGGATACACTCGTGTGACAAGGCAACTTTAAGTGCCTCATGCCCCTCACCCCTGATAAATGTATGTAATAATGCAGATGCTCATTTATAAAGTTGTCTTCTACCACAGAGTGTACAAAGAGGCAAATTGTAAGAATTATAGGATGTTTTGAAATTACATGAGCCTAAGAATCATTTTGTTCAAACTTTCAGTCTATAAATAACCTCACTGAATCCTTAAGTGGTCAAAAAAGCAACGTAACATCATGGAGCCAGTTTTTGTCAGATTTAGAATAAAATCTTTAAATCATACTGTAGAAGTAATTTAATATGCTATGATAATTAGTTTACTAAGAGATGCTTACTAAAATTCTCCGTGGAATTAAATGCTGGTTGGGAATGAAGGTATAATGGACAGGGAAAAGATATGCATTCTCTACCAGAATTTTTAATCTACTGAATTATACAGATGTTAAATAATTGCAAAAATAAACATCTGTGATAAGCGCTTAAATCTACAAAGAGAAATCATAATCATTTCTTGTACTTTTTGTGCAGGAGTATTCATTGTTAGAAGATTAGATATTATTTTACAACATCTAAATTGTCTTCCAAACACCTCACGTGTTCAGAGCTGGGGCTCCGGAAATTGACAGATTCATGGAGGTGCTAGCCCCATTAATGAATTAATTCATGGCTGAGCTTATAGCTGAAGGCGCTATTAGGACATGGAGTCTATTTGGAGGCAGACGATCACTGACCTGGAAGAGTCGTGACCCGGAAGTGTATATCCTATCCCGTGCCCCTTCTACTCTCTGGCTTTTGTGCTTTCTCGCTACTTTCTGGTTGCAATAAGTTGAGCAGCCTTTATCTCCCATGTCCTTCCTCATGCTGCCTCTTCCTCAGAACCAGCTGAGCACAGACTGAAACCTTCGAAGCTGTGAGCCAATATAGGCCTTTTCTCCTGTAAGTTGCATGTCTCGGATGATTTGTCCCAGCAATGGAGAAATTGATACAGCAAAGTCATGAAAGATTTTTTAAACCGTATTATTTAAAATAAGATCCCAAATATGTTTTCTGAAATTCAAAGATCTGACATCTCACACTAAAACTCTTTCCCACCCTGTATCAGTTAGGATTCGCTAGAGGAACTGATTTAATTCAAAATATAGAAAGGATTTTCGGTGTAGGCTTACAGTGGCTGCCTACAATGTCAGGTACAGAAGAATATAAAAGGGCCATCTGCACACTGGAAAGTCTGAGTATTCAGTCAAGGTTTGCAGGTCGACAGTTCACTGCAGATTCCTGAGCAAGTGCAAGTCCAAATCAGGAAGCCAAGGGTTTACACTGGGAGAGTGAAGAGTCTGCACTGGAAGCCTGGAGACAGACGGAGCTGCCCTGGAGAAGCAGAAGTAAGACTGCCTTCTTTCTCTGTTTATTCCATTCAGCCTCCAGGCCTATTCGTTGGTGCTGCCTGCAATTGGGGTGGTTTTTCTCTCTTTAGTGAGTCAGACATCTAGACAAATCAATCAGCTGCACATTTCTTACTCAAGTTGACACCATCGTTAACTATCATATATTTTAATCTCAGTACATTATTAGATAATAATAACTTACATATGAATTAGGTAAATACACTGAAAAATAGTGGCTTCTAATATATAATTCATTTTTATAGTCTCCAATGCTTCAGCTGATTTCTGTTGCTCCTTATCTGTCTTTTATTTTTTTGTCTTTTTGAGACTGAGTCTCACTATGCAGTTCAGGCTGGACTTGAGCTCACTTTGTAGCCCAGGTTGGTCTCAAAGTCACAATGATATTCCTGCCTCAGCCTCCTGAGTGCTGGGATTAGAGGCATGCACCACCACACCCAGTGCTGAAACAATTTTTTAATATCTCTGAGAACTCAGAGTAAACTCAAAACTTGCAGCCATTGACCATAACATCACCTCTTTAGTGCATAATAGATCCTTCAATATTTAACATGCTTAAAAGATTCTAAAATATATTTAAAAGAGTACAGAGCCAAGACTACAGATGAGATTTCTGAAAAAGAAATGTTTATTCTATGTTAGCCACTAAACTTTATTTTGAAGTTATAGAAATAATATAATAGAGATAAGGTAACCAGTCACACACAATAGAAGTCCAGCATCTATAATGCTCAGATTAAAATCTGAGCCATGGTAGATGTATAATGGAAAACCAGAAAGGACAGGACAGACTAGTCAGTGATTAAAATTTGAAAAAAAATTTCTTTGCAGTGAAACTTTAGAATGTGAGTTTCTGAAGGTAAATCAAAAGAAAATCCCAGACTGAAATGCAAAGTACTATAAAATAGAATAAAGAAGAAAGCATACAAAGCATGTAAGAAGTGTGGGCAATTTCAAAAAGTTTCATATACCTTTCATGGTAATACTGGAAGAAAAAAATTGAGAGAAATTTTAAAATAGTGTCTGGGAAAAGTCCAAATGGACATGAAAGAATGGATGGTTTCATGAAGTTTAGCAAACACAAACTAAGCTAAATTTTATAATGAATGTATAAACAATAAAAAATTCAATTGCATATACTGCATTCAAATCTCTAGCAGTGTTTTGGATTCTGTGTATTTCAGACTGGGGTTGGTTTTTAGGCTTCCCTCCCTTTGCAACTCATATCTGAGCACAAATTTTCCTTCCCCCGGTGCTGCTGAGTCATTTAATCCCCCAAGTCCCTTCCTATGCCCTGAACTTCTGACCTACCAGAAGAACCCTTCAGTCTTTACCATCTGATTCATCAAGATTCTTGGACAAACTGTAGAAACTCATTGTAGGGGCCACAGAAAATTCAGCACCTTAACAAACTTTTTTTCTGTTTCTTGTTGTGCATGTGTCAGTACCAGGCTTGACAGCTGAACCAAGTGTTATGTATGGATTCATCCTCTCAGTAGGATGTAAGAAAACTGTAGAAAATCAAGAAGAGAAAATGTTGATAAAAAGCCAGATGATAATGATGATGCTGACGGTGGTGATTTTGTGTGGAGCGGTTAAAAGATGTTCTACAAAGACCCTGAGAGTGAAACTCACATTAGAATTATTGGGAATTTCTTAGCAGATAGCAACCAAGAAGCAAGCACAGGTCTTATTAAAATGTTGAAAGAAAGAATAAATGTAAACTGAATTCCATATCTTGTTCAATTATGTTTTTAAATTAAAAACATGAAGTTTTCTCTGAGAAAAAAACCCAAAGCTCTGATAAAATTTATCATTAACTGAAGCTCTCTGCTAAAAATGGTAAAAAGAATGCTTTACAAGGAAGGAAAATCATACAGGTCAATGACTAAGATCTACATGAAAAAAAAAACACTGAAGAAAGCATAAATGAAGCTAATATAAAATATTTTCTTGTTCTTAACATATACCATAATTGTTTAAAGGCACAATGATAATAATAATTAATAATAATAATAATAAATAGATTACAATGTTATCAGAAAGTATGGGAATGCTCAGAAAAGCAAAGTAAAACTTATATACATGCACACACACACATAAAATGGGGGTGTCTTAAATGGACACAGAAGCCATCTGAAAGAGATCAAAGAGCAAGGCTGGAAAAGCTAAAGTGCAAAAGTGAATAAAGTAGCATTACTTATAACCCAGCATTTAAAATTATTGTCCAGAAATCCATATTATTCTAAAAAATATTGAATAAATAATGTGATATCTTAGTCCTCTTGTACCACTATAACAGAACACCACAGAGACAGTAATTCATTAAAAAAACCCAGAAATTTATCTTCTCACGGTTCTGAAAGATACAAAGTCTATGATCAAGGCACTGTCAGGGTTAGTGGAGAGACCTCAGTCTCTCTTTCTAAGACGGCACCTGGTTAGGCATTCTGCAGAGCAGAGAAGCACTGTGCCCTCATATGAGAGAGGCCGGAAGAGCAAGAGAGCTAAATTGTACAAGAAGCTGTTTCCATGAAGCTCCTTGATTCAGTTCAGGAGAAATGGAGCCTTCATTACTTACTTATCTCTTAAAGGCCTCAACTCTAAAACCATCACAATGGTCATTAAGTTTTATCTCTCAAATTTTGGAAAACACCCATGCAAACCACGGCAAAAGAAACGAATCTACTAATTGGAGATTTCTAAACAACTTGTGTTGATACTCTGCCTTCATGGAAGTGGAGGAAAAGTTGCCCTCATTAAGAGTCCACTGTACCTAGTGACTAGCTTTCTACGATAGGGAAAGGGGAGTTAAACAATCTTAGGATGGAAAGCCTTAAAACATTCATCGCTTTCAAGGAAAATGTCATCAGTTATGTGTCATGGATATGATTTAAATAATTACCACAGGGTTCACGTGATGGAGACAAAATCTCCATGCATCAGTATCAGAAAGCATTGGCATCCCCTAGGGGGTATTTAGGCAAAGAGAGCTGTACCCCCATGAAGAGATTAATGCCTTATGAAGGGGCTGCATGAGAGAAACCTTCCTCTTTTGCGTTCTTTCCTTTCTGCTTTCTGCCGTAAGATGTCAGCTCCTTGACCATGAAGAATTTCAGCTACCTGAACTACAAGGATATGATTTATGATTTATTTCTGATTTCTGATTCAGGTACATTGTAGAAAATAAAAGCACAAAAAATAGACAAATATATTAAATATATAGCTATGATATATCATATTGTGTATTATATAGAATATATAAGTAGTATGTTATATAGGAATAATATTTATACTATGTGTGATATATCATGGTATATAAAATAGAATACATTATAATATAGTAGAGAATCAAAGCAAAAAACCATCTGAGATAGTAATTCTGTTAATTGGTACAGTTGATATAAGAAGGGGAAATTGGCACTTGAATTCTTTGGGTTTTTACACCAAAAACCAGAAGCTTGCTGGGGATATAATTCAACTTCACAAGCACTTGCCTGGCAAGCATAGGGCCTTGAGTTTGATTCCTGGTGCCAAAAGCCAGAAACTCCAAATAATTACCAAAAAAATGGAGGAAAAAAACAAACAAACAAACCTCTATTGAGAGACCTTCTACAAAATACCCATTCAGTGTCCTGAAAACTGTTAGCTTTAAATATGAAACCAAAGGCTGATAAACTGTCACAGCCAAGAGAAGCCTATAGACAATTTAACTGAATGTGACACAGTGTCCTGTATGGAATCCTGGGAGAGTAAAGGTCATTAGGTTAAAAGCTAATAGAATAGAAATGAAATGCAAACTTTAGTAAACAATAATGCAACAGCATTTGTCCCATTAATAATAATAGATACACTATACTGATCTGTTAATAAAAATGCATCTAATGAAGTGGTGGTAAATAGAAACAACGGTTTTATGAGAAATACCTGTTAAATGATCAGTTTTTCTATAAATCTAAAACTGTGCTACAATTTAAAGGTTCATATAAAATTCAAATATTGTTAATAAAGGGGAAGAATAAAAACATTGTAGTGTGTGCATCAGTCAGTGCTTACTAGAGAAACATTTAACACAAGATATACAAATATATGTAAGAACCTACAAGATTGTCTTATGAAGGCCACCCACAGAATTATGTGTGGAGGAATGCAGGAGATCTTTCTATGCATTGAAGATCTGAAACATGTAGTTGAAGGCCTAGAGCTCAGTGTAGTGTCCCACATGAGTCCATATCATGAGGCCGAAGGGTCTGGGCTGAATGCTGAAGGTTCTGCTACGGAAGGCTGAAGAGTTTCTACTCGAAGCCAAGAAATGATATCCGAGGTGAATTGTAAGTCTTGAGCTCCTCCAAAGAAACGGAAGTGATTCTACTTTCTCTGTCTCACTTTACACCACTTGGGCAACAAGCCACCCTAGGTTAGGCCTTCTGTCTTCAGTAAACCCCCTCAGCCACACTCAGAACCACCCTGATCCAATTAATCAGGCATTTCTTAACTATCACAGTTTGTTTCACAAAAGACAGTGCATAAAACAATGGGATAAAGTAGATAAATGAGAGAGAACCCAGACAGGACTTACAAATTTTACCTCACAAACAGAAAGTCATAGAAGGCATTTTTACAAATGTCAAAAATAACTAAAAGCCAAAAATATATGTTAGAAATGGGTGGAAATGTATAACGAAAAACAAGATAACACTATTCTGGTAATTTGTGTATTGTTCATTTAAATTGGGAAAATCTGAGATGACCCTTGATGTAGAGGAGAAATACTTCAATGTAAGCAATTTTTAATTTTCCTATTCTTTTCTTTCTCTCGTAATTTTTCAAGTACTTATCATTTAATAAACACATCATATATACTATACATATTAATATCAATGTTAAACACATGAAGTCAGGATGAAATTGCCCCATGAATGGGAATTATTATTAATCAATATCGTGCATCTGAGCTCAACATAATAACAAAAGGAAAACTTAAATTTCACTTAAATAGATATTTGATGCATCTGTATCATTTGCATGTATTTATCTACCTTTAAGTGGTTATAATAATGGTGGGACCAATATACTAGTGATACAGTTCAGCTTACTTGTAATCCATGTCCATCATGTCAGAACAAGATGACAATATAAAAAGCTTCCAATGTATATTTTTTATGCAGTGAAATGAAGTGAATTTTTGGATAATGTTAAATTTTAATGGTATAAATAAAATATGCTTACAGTGTTAGGGCTATCAATGAAGCAGCATCTGATTATGAACAATAGAAAACTATTCTTAATGAGGAAAATGCAAGTAACATAGGATGCTTTCCAGAGCACTGGTGGCATGAAAGATTCAGTCTACACCCTCAGAATCTAATAAATTGGAGAAAAAAATAAAAGTTTTTCAAGATAAGCAAAAGCAGCAGGAGTTCATGTTCATTAGACAAATATTATAAGAGATGAATAAGAAAATACTAAAAGCAGAAAAAAAATAACTGCCATCAAGAGAACTTATGAATAAATCCCACTAGAATAAAGAACAAAAAATAAATCCCACTGGAAAGACAGATATGCAAATGAGAAGTACAAAAGAATGAAACATTATCAGTGTAGTGAACCATGAAGACACAGAGATGAGTAAGAGAGGACAAAAATGATATTTTAAAAACTAGAAGAAAATCAGCAGGATGACTGGCAAGTCCCTACCTGTCAATAATGTTTGACTAGAAATGCCCTTAATTCTTGCATTAAAATGCATACTGGCTGAATGGATTAAAAAACAAAAGCCAACATTATTCTGTATCCAAGAAAGCCATTTCACTAGTAAAGACAGGCTAAAAATTAAAAAGATGAAAAATGGTATTATAAACGAATATGAAAACAAGCAGACTATGCTTATATCTGACAAAAGAGATTTTAGAAAAAAAGCAGTAAGAAGAAACACCGAAGGTCACTGTATTATGATCGAGGATCATTCCATCATGAAGGAATAACAATTTTCAAACTATATTCACTGAACATCAGAGTACGAAGCCCTGTTAGACATTGAGGAATAAGTAAAAGTACAATAATAACACGCACCCTCAGTCTCTCTCTCTCTCTCTTTCTCAATAAAGAAATATCAGTTAAGTTACATTATTGATGGATAAACAGAGGGGGTGAATACCGACAGGAAGGGGGAAAAGGAAGAGCAACCAAAAGAAAAGTCTGCATAGCTCGGAATAATCCATATTATTAAAGTGTTCCTACTACAGAAGTTAATCTATATATTCACTGAAATCCTCATCACAATACCAATGATATTTTTTTATTTTATTTTAAAGATAAAAATACTCAAAATTTAAAAACATGATAATGCAAGGGTAAAAATGATTAACGAATTGTATATTGTTATCTTTAAATTAGTTACTCGGACTATAAGATATAGGCATTTAACTGTCCAAACAATATTAGCACAAACTTTTCAATGGTTTTAATTATGTTAATTATATCTTAATTATTAGATAGATAGATAGATAGATAGGAAGATTACTTTTCTGTTCCTTCTTTTCTCCTTTCCTCCATTCCGGTTTCTCTTTATTTTTGAACAGTTTCTTCCCATTTTACAATATCTATTGTAGCTTTTGACTTTTATTTACTCTTTCTGCTTCTACCACTAGTGAGACAATATAATGTTTACACATGTGCGTCTGAGTATGGTCTCCAGTTGCATCCATTTACCTGTAAGTCTCCCGTTTATCCTCCCTTAGGCTGAGTAGTACTCCAGTACATAAAATGATCACTTCTTTATCTATTCCTCGGTTGATGGGCATTTCCAAATTGTGTGGTATAAACAAGGGTGCACATATATTGCTGTAGTGCGATGTTTTTAATTCCTCTGGGAATATAACCAGAAGAGAAATGACTGGGTTAAGTGAAACATCTTATCCTAGCTTCTTTCAGGCATATCCACAGTGATTTCAGCAGTCTACACTCCCATCAATAGTAGAGAAGGGTATTTTTTCCCTTTGGCCCTGCCAGCATTTGTTATTGGTTAATTTCTTAATAGTAGCGTTTTATCCTGGGTGAGATGAAATCTCAGTGTTTTAATTTTCATTTCTTGAATGACCAGTGATGTTGACCATTTTTTCATATATTTATTTACTGCTTGTATTTCATCTGAGAAGTGTGCATTCATCTCAGATGCCCATTTTTGGATTGGGCATTTGAAATTGAAGGTCTGTTTTTTTTTTTCCTTATAAGTTCAGGAAGTAATCCTTTAAGGAACAGCTGGCAAACATTTTTCCCACATTGTGTGTTGTCTTTTTACTCTGTTGGTAGTTTTCCTTGCTGGGCAAAACTTTTTTAATAATATGAAATCCCAGTTTTTTACTCTTTGTGATAGTTCCTTTGAGATCAGTGCTTTATTCCTAAAGTCTTTGCCTACACATGTATCTTCAAATGTTTTACCTATTCCTAAACTAAAATCAAAATGGATTGAAGATTTAAATATTAAAGCAGAAACACTAAATGCACTGGAAGAGAAAGTATGTCAAAATCTTCAAGACAGGTGTAAGAACAATTTTCATGAACAAAACCCAACCTGCATGGGAAACACCTAAAAAAAATCAGCAACTGGGATCCCATCCTATCAAGAAACGTTTGTACTTCAAAAGAAATCACCAATAGAGTGAAAAGACAATGCACAGCATGGGAAAACATTTTTTGCTAACTGTCCCTTAGACAAAGTACTTATATCTAGAACATATAAAGAACTGAAAAAAACACAGACCCCTCAAGTTCAAAGACCCAATCCAAAAATGAGCATCTAAGATGAATACACACTTTTCAGACTAAGAAATGCAAATAGCCAATAAATACATGAAAAATTGGTCATTCGAGAGATGGAAATTAAAACAACACTGAGATTTCATCTCACCCCAGTAAGAATGGCTACCATCAGGAAATCACCCAACAATAAATGCTGGAGGGGCTGTGGGGGAACAAAGGAACCCTTTGCACTGTTGCTGGCAATGTGGACTGGTACGATGACTTTGGATATCAGTCTGGAGATTTCTAAAAAAAAAAAAAGGTTTGTAGGCTCCATTCAATCCAGTTATTTCCCTTCCTGGGTATTTTCCCAGAAGAATTAAAAGCATCATACTATAGCAATATATGTGCACCCATGATTATAGCAGCACAATTTGTCATAGCAAAATCTTGAAAACAACCCAGATGCCCTTCAATGGAGGGGTGGATAAGAAAAGATAAACTTGAGGCTTTTGTAGGTAAACAGATGCAACTAGAGACCATACTCAGAAGTGAAATAAATCAGACCCACATGGGTTAACACCATATTCTCTCCCTAGTGAAAGAACCTGGAAGAGTAAATAAAACTGAAAGTTACAGTAGATATTGGGAAAGGGAAAGAAACTACTCGATGGGAAAGAAAAACTGGGATGAGGGGAAGGGGAAAAGAAAGAAGGAATATGCATATAATCCAATATAATTACACATATATATGTATAATAGATATAACCAATAATATATACACACACAGGCATGAAATAGCTAAAATAATCGTGCTACTAATTTCTATTGGTTTATTGAAAGGAACAGTTAATGTTTAATTATTGGGTAAGTCCTGCATACCTATATCTGGTAATCTGAGCCGCTACTCTGAAGGTAACAAGTAATACAACAACCATTGCTGATTTCCTATCATCTTGTTTTGAAATTCTGTATTGTTTTTATAATTTTATGTGTTTTGATTTTGTCTTTGTTTTTGTTATTTTATTTTTGTTTTTGTTTTCTTTTATCTTTTTCTCTTTAAAATATTAAAAAATACAATAAATAATAGAAATGAATAAAATACCAGAAACTACTTACATTTGTAGTAAGGCTTTTGACTTCAAAACTGTTTTTAAAAATTTGGGGTGTGAAGAGACATCTTGATTACAGCGTTCACCTCAGAGATATACCATGTGATTGAGTGCACATCAACCTGTACATTACAACAGCTGCATTTTATGACGTTTTAAATTTTATTGGTTACACTTTAGAAAAGCACTTTCTTACTCTGAATATTGAACCATATTCAGGCCCCTAAGCTTACTAAAATTGGATGCACGCTGCAGTTATTACCGACACAAAACAAGCAAAAATTCTCATGATCTCCACAAATGATGAAGAATGTTGGAAGAAAACAATCTCTCACTGCACAACTAAGGACACCACCACCCCTCAACAAGTGACTCTTCCTATAATTCAAAATTGGAGTTACTTAAAAATTATTTTTCAACATGGTAGGGGCCTGTGTGTTATCTTGAAGGTTTCACAATAGCTTTGGATAAGTGGAATAAGCGCTTGCCTAGCAAGCGCAGGGTCCTGAGTTCGATCCCCAGTACCGCAAAAAAAAAAAAAAAAAAAAAAAAAAGAAGAAGAAGAAAATAGCTTTGGATAAATGAATAACTCTTCTGTGCTTTTCTTTCTTGTATTTAAAAAATTTTCTTTTCTCTCCTCCCTGTCTGCCTCTCTGTCTGTCTCTGTCTGTCTCTCTGTCTCTCTGCCATGTGTATAGAAGGTTAAGACTTAGCGTCAACTCTGTTAGAGATCACTGATCATTCATAAATCTGGATCTGGCCTAAATATTGCTGATAACAAAGTATGTAGTGTTTTGGACTCTGAGTAGAATAAAAGAATCAGCGGGGACTTTTCTTGATGAAGAAAAAATTGTAATGTGTTTGGGAAGAAGACAAATGATTGGATAATGAAAAGTTACTGCACTTGGTGGCAATAATATTGCTCATGATTCTCTGCTCATGTTCTTTATCTTTTATTCATACAGAGCTGGAATATATTTCCCAGTCTACATTTAACTGGGGCCACAAGACTGTGTTCTGGCCAAAGAATGATGAAAGAAATGATATATACAAATTCCAGCCCCAATTTAAAAAACAAATCGTACAATTTTCTATACATTCTCTTGATCTGTATCCGTTAACTAAGTGTCATCCACCAGAAACCTTGGGGATCCTTACTGAGCACAGGCAATCTGCACTGGAGCATGGTATGCAGGGGAAACAAATTTATTTTGCTATAGAAATTTTCCAGCAACACAGCACTTAGCATTTGATACTTTGACAATTTTAGTAATAAATCACAAAGAATGCTACAGGAAAACTTAAACAAATTATATAATATTGAAATGTTTGCTCTTTATTTGAAACTTATTAAAAGTTCTTGAGAAGTTATAAAAATTTTTAAATTACCTTTTATCTTTCAAGTAAATGTTTCACATGAGAAATAATTTGCTAGAGCTGCTCAAAAGGCATTTGAAGTACTGTTAACCCTGTGCTTTTAAACTCAGAAAAGTAAGTACCCATAAATATGAATTATGGCAATGACATTTACGAAATTTATTCTCCAAAATGTTGGTTCTGGGTAATTTCTGCCAGTGTTTCTATTATGTAATCAGGTTTGCACTGAGAAGGAGGTCTTTGTTCCCTTTTTCAAGGTTATTTTTGGGGGAGCTAGTGCAAAATTCAATAACAGCATCCTAGTTGCCTCTTCTGATTTTTATTTTTCATGTCTAAGTTAACATTTTCTGCATTTTTTTCATTTGCCTACTTTATTGACTAAATGTTTTGCAAACTGTATGATGCTTTCTTCCTTTTCTCTTTTTTAATTTTAAAGAGAAAAGAGATAAACGTAAAACTGAAACTGAGTTTAGTGGGACAGCTCAGTGGGACAGTTACAATAGTTGATACTTTGCATATTGTTGTCTTCACAGTAGTTTTTCAGAGTACAAGTTCACTAAACATCGACACAAGAGGTTTTTCAAGTATGAGGAGTCCAAGAAAGAAGAAATTGCTTGATATACATGTGGTAATGTTTGAGAAATCTTCCATTTAAATTTGTTTTTATGCACTTTACTTTTCACCAACCGTAATTTTTTAATGCAGTCATTAAGATAGTACAGTGAATTTTTCCTATTCTAAGAGTAAAAATAGAGCATTATTATCAATCCATAAGTTAGTGCCCACATAAAGGATGGCAATTAACAGATAATATCAAATAATAATAGAACTAATATGTAAGGTATTCTATCCATTGAACTAACTACAGTTTATTACCTACCAGAAAGTGTTTTTAACACAATTTCACTGTACATTTACTGGAAACTGGGGGGAAGTTTATTTTATATTAGAAGAGTTAATTTATTATCCTTAAAATAGGCAAGCCCCTGGCTATCTCAAGCCTCCAGCACTGATGTGCCATTTCCAACTAAATCATAAGGAAATAACTGAGAAGTAGATTCACTCAAATGATGAGAAGAGGCTGAGCATCTAATTACTCAGTCAACTGATAATTAAATATAAATCATTAATGGGTCTGATTAAGAGTTCCTATAGCTACAGGCACACGGGTTCATTTCGGGGTAGTTTTTGTCTATGTTATTCAATCTTGAAAAGCAAAGATATAATAGTAAATACTTTAAATTGACAACAAATTTTTATGAGTATAAAATTAGGCACACATTAAGTTTGATAATAAATTCTACTAAACGTTTCCCTTTATAAAATTTCAGATTATAAATTTATTAAGTGAGTGATACATATTAACCTAATATCTTTTTACATATATATTTTATTTCCAAATAGGAACTAGTAGTAGTACTCACCTCATCGTAGTGTTGTAAAATGATTAATACCATTAACTCTATTAGACCCAATCACTAATGAAATATAATTTTATGTATTCCTTTATTCTTTTATTAGATAAATATTTACTGAGCATTCATTGCTTCAGTCATAACTAAAACCTTTACCCAAGTTTCATTTTCCAATGTTTCAGTATGTAGACAACCATGCTCCAAAACACTGCATAGAAGTCAAGAAGTAAATCATTCATTTTAAGTTGCACACTATTCCAAGCAGCATAGTGAAATCAAATGTCTTCCTTCAGATAAGGATGGATTACACAGTAGTGGTCAAAATATTGAGGTTGCACCGGTCTACCCTATACACAAAAATCTGAATTCATGTACATGCCACATTGCACAGGATAGACAAACAATAAAGTAATACAAGAAGTGGTATCACAGATTATGATGAATGCTAACAGAATAAAACTCTACAAATCTAATGTCAAGGTTTCAGGCTGGCTAAACTGTGGAGAGACCTTTCTTTGTGGCTCGTGGAATTGTGCTTTCTGTGCCTTTGTATTGCAAAGAGAGAACTCCGTTGTTTGTTCCTCTTTTTATAATGCAGCAGTTATAAGTTAGCCTTAGTTACCACCCCGAAGGCAAAGTAACAAAATGGGAGAGATATTGGGGGAATACAGAGTGTCAACAACAACACAAATTATGCACCGAGCTCCACAGAAGGAATGTAAACATGTACTGATAGCACGCATACAACAAAAGCAAGAGGGTTAAGAGACAGAGGGAGAAGAGAAGAAAGGGAAAATGAAAGTGGAAGAAAAAAACTAACAAAATAACCATTCTGAGGACAGGAAAGGTTAAAAAATGAATAGGAACAATAATCAGGGTAGCCAGAAAACTTGCCCTCAAACAGAGAGTTTTTAAGCAAATACCCAGAGGATGTGCTGCAGTGATTTAAGCATTACGTGGGACAGGAGTATTTAAGGAAGAAGATAACATAAGGATCCTGAGAGGGGAACATGCTGGGCAACTCCGATGAGTGAGAAGAAGAGGGAGAAGAAATAAGACTTAAAAGGAAGGCTTGATTCTATTCTGCCATTACACTATTATACAGATGTAAATCATGTGCAGGAAATAACAAGAGGTGATTGAATTTCAATAATACAACTTTGATCACCAGATCAAGAGTGTAATGAAGCTGGAAAGTTGGGAATCAGGAGTACTAGACAGGAAGCTGCTACAATAAACCAGAGATTACAATAATTTGGGTCAAATTCATAGCAGTTATAAAGGTAAGTTATTCTCAAAAGTTGGAAAAATAATTAATGCAAAATTATAAATAATTTATTAGATATGCAGATTGTGAGGAAATATTGATGGCTTCATATATTTTTGGCTGAGCATAGTAATGTAATTTGCCATTTAACATTCACCTCAATAATGCAAAGGAATAAGTTGGAGAGAAAGATCAGATTTTAACACCTGGACACGTTAAGGTTGAGATGAGGTGCCCAGTTGGCATCTAAATGGCAATGTTATATGGGCAACTGCATATTTACAGAAATGGATGGCAAGGTATATCCAGTGGCCATTTTCAAAATAAAGGCTAATTAGGATGATGCTAGATGAATTCAGCAAATGAATGAAGGTAGATGAAAAGAGTGAAAAAGTGTAGATATTAGGACTGATTTTTAAGGTGCTGTAATTTTAATGTCAGTGAAATGAGCAGCTGCCAGCAAAGAAAACTAAAGAAAAGTGATGCAGAAGGAAAATTACAAGAACACAATATCTTAGAAGTCAACTCTTAACAGGGAGCTGAAGAGATTCTAGAAGGAAACAGTTACTCCTGGCATCAAATACAAACACAAGAGATAAAGCAAAGAAATAGGAAAGAGCTATTAGGTCTTGTTACCTAAGGATCCCTGAAGATATTGACCAAATAATTCCAGTGTGGTGGTGGGAACAAATGAATTTACAGTGGGTTCAATACAAAGCAGCCAAAAACTTATTTTCAAAGAAAAATTAAGAAAGTTATCAAATTTACAATAACATCAAAAATATTAAGAAGTAAATTTAACCATAGTGGTGAAAATCTCTATGATGAAAACTATAAAACAGTCAAAGAAATGGAAGGAGATTAAAAAATGAAAGAAAACTTGTGTTCCTATATTAGGGGCATCACTGCTGGCAAAATGTTCATATAACACAAAATGATCTGCAAATTCAATTGAATCCCTACCAAACACTAATCACATTTTCACACAACTAAACATAAATCTGACATTTGTATGCAGCAATAAAAAAAAATCACAAATAGCGGAACCAATCTTGAGGGAAGAGAAGAAAAAGGAAAGATTTTGCTGTTTGATTTCAAAGTACCAAGTTAGTCAAATAGGAGAAATAAATTCTGGTATTCCACTGCACAGCAGGGTAACTTCGGATAGCAGTAACACACTGGATACTTAAGAAAAGCTATACAAAAGGATTGTGAATGGTATCATTACGAAGAGTGGTAAATATTTGATGAGGTAGATGTGGTCACCCTGAATTAAACATTATACAATGTATATATTAGAGTATCTCATGATTCCACTTTTATGCCAATTAAAAACTTCTTCAGGGAACTTCTCTCTTCCAGTAATTTGCCAAAATTATGAATACAAATGGAAAGAGGAGAGGAAACTATTATATATTCTCTAGGCCATTCAGAAAACATGGGGCTGTTCCTTTAGTCGCATATATGTGAACCCACAGAAGAGGTCATAGTACACATCAAGGGAACGGGTACTGTTTAAAAGAAATGCCACACAAATGATACCATAGCAAGGCTGGAAGAGGCTACAGTGTTATGCAGCGTGCTGTTGGCATTGTTGTAAACAAGCAAGTTAAGGGCGAGATACTTGTCAAGAGAACAAATGTGTGTATTAAGCATATTAATCACTCTGAAATTCAAGATAGCTTCCTGAATTACATCAAGGAAAATGATCAGAGGAAAAGGACTCCAAACAGGAAGATTTCTGGAATCAGCTGAAGTGCAAACCTGCCCCACCCAGAGATGCACACCTTGTGAAAACCAATGGGATCACTCCTTAGATGCTGGAGCCTATTCCCTATAAACTGATGTCTCCTATTCTGTACCTAATTAGCACCCTTCTATTTGCTGATTAAACATTTTTAAAAACTATTCTGAATTGTATGGATAGTTTTTGTTAATCGAACAGGTGTATAGTGCCCTTAACTCAGAGAAATAAGTATCTGGTTGGTTGTGCCCTGGCTTTGCTTTTCAGTGCCTTTCTTTCTGAAAGGTGTGACATATACTGCAGGTATACACCCAAATGGCCAAATATTTACAAAACATTTGTATTGGCATGAAGATGATCTAGATCACCAAGGGAAAATTTATCAAAACAAATGGAAGGCAGTGTAACGCATTACAGTTAAATACTGAAACCATTTAAAGCAAAATAAGCTCATTTAAAATGTCAAAATTAAAAAGCATTAAAATATAAACATTTTGTAAAATATATTAAACATGTCTAAAAGCAGGAAGCATGAAAATTAGAGGAAAAATGCCTAACAAATAAATACATGAATAAAATTAGGCAATAACATAAATACAATTAGCCATCAAATAAAAATGTCTAAACTTTTAAAATATGTTACAAAAGATTATTTTGCTCATTAATGTGTAGTGTGTGATGAATAACAATCTTCTAGAATATACTCAATGTAAGAGTTCCTGGCACCATTTCTAACTCTTGAAATCAACCTCTGTAATTGTTGCTCAGGCAGTTGCTGAGATACATATGCACTGATTATATATACATATATATATATATATATATATAATATGTTACATTATATTATATATATAACATCTGGAATGTTGTAAACTTGTTTGTGTCCCACATTCTTAGAGCAGAAACTGTGTTATGTAAATCTGGAAAGAAATTCTGTTTTCTCACTGTAGGGACAGTTAGAGACGAGGACACGCAGGGACGTGGGGAATGAACCAGCTAATGTGGCATGGCTGACAAGCGGACAGTCATACGAATACTTGTACTGGCTTGACCATCTGCCTACCGGAAGTGGCCCTTTGTGAAGCCTTTGCCAGAGTAGAACAGTTAGTTTTAGGGACCCGCTTGCATGAATTTACTGTATCACCCTAAACTCATAGCCCTTAGTTCACCCCAGCAACAGCTCATCCCAGGTCCAAAGGCAAAGACCTTGACTGGCCTAGAGTACACCAATCACTGAAGACCCCCTAATGCTGTATTACTCCAGACCATTTTACACCCATTAGTATGGCAGAGCAAATACGTCAGGTTGAGAAGCTCATTCAAGCTCTCCCTGCCATGTCACTTGTCACCTGGTGTCTTTGTCCCTGCCTTCCCTGTATTATGAAGAACTCTCTGATCTGTGTTACTTTCCTCTCTGACTTCCTCATTCTCCACCTGGGGAAGCTTCAACTTTGAGCCAGGCTCATTTCATATTTCACTTGCACCTTCCTTGCCAGAGTGAAGACGCAAACCTGGATAAGCAGAGGGTCTTCTTGGGAGACTGCCTAGCTCCTCAGACCCCCACCCCACACTACATCACCTGGTGTTGGAAAAAGAAAAAGAGAAATCCTAATTTTCTAAGCTAATATGTAATGTACTATATTTTTCCAAGAAGCTAATAAATGATATATTAATATTTAAAAACTAATTTCTCTAATTTTCTAACATGAAATATAGAACATATCTAATGATTAATGTAAATGTTTCATACATGTATACTTCAGACATATCTTATTACTGTTATTGTTATATTACAAGTGACTTTGTTTAAATTATAATGAAGTATATGAAAGACTTTAGATTAAATGTTATTAAGAATAAATATAATTCCCTTTTAACATGCTAGAGACTTTAAAATCACATATTTAAGAACCATAGATTCTTTTTTTATTTTAAAGGAAAAAAGCAATAACAAAATAATAATAGTGAAGACAAAACAAAACAAAAGAAAAACAATAAAAATGATACAAGATTCCAAAACAAGATGATAAGAATTAACAATGGTAGTTATATTACATACTATTATCTTCAACAAATTTGCTTAGATTGCTAGATGTAACAATGCAAGATTGATCAAACAGTTAAAGACAGTAAGTACTAAAAAAGCATTAGGAATGATACAGAGCTTTATGAAACAAGATGGTAGAAATTCAACAATGGCTGTTATATTTCATATTGTTGTCTTCAAATTAGTTGTCCCAATTACCAGATGTAAGCATGAAAGATTGGTCAAGAAAAAAAATTAAGCATTAACTGTACCTTTCAATAAAAGAACAGACATCAGAAATACACTTATCTCAATCCTACATGCCTCTATCTGGTTATTTGAGTAACCACTTTGAAGATAACAGTATGTAATACAACAACCACTGTTAATTTTCTATCATCTTTTTTTGAAATTCTGTATCATTTTTCTTGTTTTTATGTTGTGTTGTTTTCATTATGTTTCTGTTCTTTTCTCTTTAAAATAGAAAAGAACCACAGATTCTTAAATTGTACCAAATCCCTACACTTGACATCCTTATCCTTACCCTTACCTCTTCCTTGTGAATCTGAGGGTAATTGCAGTGGTAAAGTTGCTTTGTTTGTCATACGGCTACAATGCTGCAGATATAAAACATACTAGTTTATTATTCAATAACAAACTACCACATATTCTTCAGCTTACAACCATGCGCATTTCTTATCTCCCAGTATCTGTGGGTATAAGCAGGGAGGGATAACGAGGTACTGAGGTACTGAGCTCAAAATTCCATAAGGGTGAAACCAATGTACTGTATTGACCATGCTGCATCCCTTTCTGGAGTTTAAGGTACTTTTCCAAACTCAGGCAATTGTTGGTAGCATTCAATTTCTTGCGACTGTAGGCACCCCTGCTCTCCCCTGTTACACAGGCCACTCCACAGCCTTGCAGGATGTGTTTTTAAAATTCATAGACAGTTACTGCCTATTGTCCCTAACTTCCACGTGGGCTTTTAAGGAGCTCACATGATATATCAGGGCCACCACCGGTGATCTCTCTTTTGATTTACTCCAAGTTAACGGATTGATGATCTTAATCATATCTGAAGAACCAGTTCATTTTGGTTATATATTGCAACCTAATCATGAGGGTGAAATCCATCATATTCATGGAGCTTCCACATACAGTGACACCCTGGTCCACAGCTTCATTTGCCTTATGATTTTGGAGAAGATGACTGCATTTTTGTGTTTGTGTGGGAAGATGGTCATGGTGGTGTTTGTCACCTGATAGAGTTTACAAAAAGGAAGCAAAATATTGCAAAATGCTTCTGTTCAGAAATTGAATTGTTTGTAAACAGGAATATACATGAACTGAGATAGTACTTTACAAAAGGACAAAGGGCCTTGGTATGATGGAGCAGAGATGTAACAGTTCATTTAAAATACTGCCTGTTATACCAAACCTTTCACAAGTAAATTACTGAATATTGAGAACACCTGTTGCTGCTTTCATGTGACCTGAGTTCGCAGAAGCAGTATAGAATGAACCTGAAAGCAGTGATCGTAAATTAAACCAAGAATATATAAGTAATATAATCAGTATGAACCCTGCTTTAAACTTTTAAAAAATACTCTGAATATAAGCAAAAATTCTTCATGTTCCCCTTTGGCTTAAGTATGCAAATATGTACACACACAAGTCATTTTAATCACATAATGAATTCCCCAGCCATGAACATGGTGGAAGAGGGAAGTAAACAAAACTCTAAATCAGTTTATCACTTTATCAGTACAGACTCTTTAAAAATAAAAAATAACAGGGCTGGGGATATAGCTCAGTGGAATAAGCGCTTGCCTAGCAAGCGCAGGGTCCTCAGTTTGATCCCCAGTACCGCAAAAAAAAAAAAATTAAAAAAATAACATATGTATTACATATATATGTATCAACTTGTGAACCATAGGAGATAAGAGTTAATAGGTTATTAATGTGTGACAAATTTCAATTGAAAATAAATGACCCATTATTCATAAATAGTTTGTAACTAAACCAATATATAAATAAAAATAATTTAAATATGTACTTTAGTAATGTTCATATGACTGAAATTTTTGCTCTGTTTGGTATTAATACTTAGTAGTCATTTATACTTTAATATTATTTCCTATATTGACTTACAGAAGAACAAAATCCTTGACCCTACTGAGTACATTACTGAGCCTATTGTGCTCTTACATGCAGGGATGAAGGCCTGTATCATATTTCCTATTTCCTTGGTCAGGCAAGTATACAAAGTTCTGTAAGCTTAGGCAGTATACAATACTCCACTGATGGGAAATAAAGTATGTAACTGTCTTGCAGAAATTTAGCATTAATTTACAGTCTAGTCTAATACTGCTCTTAAGAATTGCAGTGTAAGATGATTTTAATAACAGGAGCAGCAAAAACACAATGTTATGAGGCCCTATGAAATTCTTATTATCATATTTCTGACCCAGCTAAAAATCATAGCACGCAGAAAATCTTAAGGAATTTAGCATAGTTTGGAAGTCTCTGAGATTATGCATAAATTTTTTGGTTTTGTTTCTCATTTGCACTTCTTTAAATATATATTTTTAAAATAAAATAAATGCATAAGTGAAAATATAAAATGGAAAAATAGCTTATATATTTTTGCTTTATGTTATTAACCGATAATGATTCGAAAGATGTTTGTATCTAAACATTTATCACCACATAAGTAATTTGGCTGAATATTTAATCACTGCTATGAAAGATAAAATATGTGAAATATAACAAATATGAAGTTTCAACATAACAAAATTGTTACAAATCAAGACATGAAGACTAGAATTCTGTCTGTTTCCAAGAGCAACAAGGACTAACCTGAAGGAGAATATAAATTCACTACAAAGATGTTTTAGCTAATATTTATTTAGCACTTACAGAGTGCTTGGCATTGAAGTGTCTCACATTTGTTATCTCATTTCTATTTAAAACTATCCTATCAAGTATCCTATCAAGAAAGTAAATTTAGGAGGAAGTATAGCAGGTAACATACTGTAGTCATAGATATAGCAAAAGATTATAATTCGATTTTAACCTGAACTTGTCCCTATTGTGACATGTTTTCACAAATTTTGCTTACAATTTTGATATTATATAATGTTAGAATCCAGAGACAACTAAAATCATAAATTATTTTGTCATAGGAACAGCTTTATATAACATTTTTAAATCTTTTAAAGATTTTATGTTTAATTTAAAACACAGTTGAGGAAAATTTTAAGTGCTTTAATGTTGTTTCAATTGAATAAACTGTCTAACTATTGCAGAATATTTTTTCTAGGGCTCTATTATATACCATGACCTTGGCTTAACTTTTAAACACCAAAAACAAGGAAGATGTTGCTGAGCACCTATCCACACAGTGATCACTGGGACCAGGGCACCCTGTCAGACTCTCTATGCAACTTTCTCATTTCTCTATAGGACACAGAGGCACCTCTGCAACTAAAATGATTTGTGGAGAAATTCACTTCCAATTAGGAGCAGAATGGTCTTCAGAAAAGCATATCTGATGGCATTATCCATGTCATACTTGCACATATATTTTTCTTAGTTTCAAAGCATGAAGTAAGTACACCTTTGAGGGATTTAAGTAACAAACAGGAATTTATACCTATTCTATGTGTAAGGTACAGTCCTTACAATCAAGTAGTGAATTGAATGGACATAGTAGATCATTCTCTTCCTCTAGAATTACGTTCTAATCTTGTCTTTGTCTTTTAGTGTGACATCATCTTGTCTGATTCAAAATTGTCAAGTTTTTTCTCATCTTTGTCCATGATTTTGAATGCTATTTACCCCTCAGAAAACCCCAAAACTTCACTTTAAGGCTCAGCTCATTCATATATATTCACTTTGTAAGTCAATGCATCAAACCACATTCCATTAAGAACCTGATAGGTGATGACTCATATTTGTATAATGCAACATGAACCCTTCTGAAACCCTGATTCACATATTCTAGTGTTTACTTAACCCCTCACCTTCCACCTTCCACATCTAGTTGTAATATTAAGTATAATATGCCATTAAGGGAATAGCAGAGATGTAAATAAAAGCAAAACTTGTTCCAACAAGCATCCTGTGCTCCCTAAATGGGAACTCTGCCAGTTAGGAGAAAAACTTCAGGTCACCTTTGTCTTGTATTTTTCTCTCATACAATTTATCCAATCTGCTGGGTACAATAGCAACTATCTCCTGTATTTCCTACCATCCCCTTCCAATCTTCATTCTCTTCCCCACTTAGCTGCTAGTGCTGTTGGAATGGTATCATGTCAGCTGCCATCCATCTACTGAAAATGCTTTACTGATTTCTCATCAGAAAAAAAGTTCATTACTCCTTTTTCTCTGACCTCTTCTCCTAAAACCATCTCTGTTTCCTCTCTAGGCTTTAACCATGTTGGCCTCCGTTTTCTTCTTCAAATGCATGAGACACACTCCTGGCTCATGCAAGTCCTGGACACTTATTTTTCCCTTGATCTGAAATAATCCTTTCTCATCTTGTTGTTTTGCTTCTTTCAAGCCTGTTCTCCACACTGCGTTCTTTATGAATTCTTTCATATTACTTTAGTGAAACTGTTCCTCCATACAATAGTCTGTAAGATTCTACATCTCTTTGATTCTACACATACATATGAATGTTTACTGTAATATGTTTTGCAAATTTAACATGTTTTCCATGTCTGCTTATTAGAAAGTTACCCACCATTGAATCATAGCAACTGAAACAAATGCTTTGTCAATGTTCATTTGGTGAAAGAAACCAAAAGATAACATTGCAGATAAATTAAAGAAACTCTTTCCTGTCCTTTCATGATTTCTATATAGATTTACTCACTTATCGGGTATTTGTTGAATACCTTCACAACACTTAAGTATAACATAAAATAAAAAAGACCAGGTTCTTCAACCAGTGAAGGTAAAGGGGCCAATGTTAGTCTGTAAATATTTTTATTTATTTTATTTTATTTTTTTTTTTTTTGCGGTACTGGGGATCGAACTCAGGACCCTGCGCTTGCTAGGCAAGCGCTTATTCCACTGAGCTATATCCCCAGCCCTGTAAATATTTTTAAACATGTTCAAATAGTAGTAATTGCTGTGTGTAAGAGAATAAACATAATGCTAAGATAAAGACTGGGCCGTAGGAAGTTGTGTTAGTGATAGAAGGGACTGTTTGGTTACTTTTCTCTCATTGATGAGACAAAACACCCAACACTCAGAATTAAGGAAGGAAAGGTTTATTTAGCTCACAGTCTGGAGGTTTCAGTTCTTGCTAGGCTGGCCCCAAGGCAGAGTGGCACGTGCAGAGGGCAACAGTTCACTGCGGGAGAAAATAGCAAAAGCAAGAGGAAAATGGAGAAGCCAAGGGAAGGACAAGCCTCTCTCCCTCCCGTGCACTGTATGCAAACTATCTGCCCCATGGCGGGTGCAGCACTCACACCCATAATCCCAACACTGAACCGTGGGTCAATCCTAAACTCTAGAAGAGCATCCCGCGACTGCGTGAGCCTTTGGGGAGACATCCAGACACAAACCATAATATTCCACCCCAGGCCTCTCCAAAGACATTTCCCTTTATGCAAAAGATATTTTAGTCCATCTCTAACAGTTGCTAAGATCCTAACAGTTTAGCATTGCTGATGAGTCCAGTTCCCCAGTCTTCTCTGAGATTTAAGGCAAACTCTTCACTGTAACTCTCTGTACAAATGAAAAGTTAAACACTTCCGACATTGAATGGCACAAGATAAATATTACCATTCCAAAAGGTACAAACAGGTAGATACAAAGCATTGGGACCAAAGTGAGTCCAAAATCCCTCAGGGCTAACATTACATCCTATAGTAACATGTGGAACATGTGAAGCAATCTGTGGCACATTGTGAGCTCCAAAGGGTTTGAGTGACTCTACCGCTATGGCCCTTCTGGTGGTTCTAGCTCCCCAGGTTCCTATTTTGCTCCCTCCTCACAGCTTTCCTTAGAAGACCCATGTTCCTGGCTTTTCCAAACTTCTGAGGTCTCCACTGCACTTTAGGGTTTTCACGCACAGCTCCACATACTGCCCTCTGAGGGACACACTGCCTGGCCACCCAGGCCTTCTGAAATCGAGGTGGAAGCCTTCTTAGCCTCAGAACTCTTGCATTCTGTATGTGGCTGAATCCAGCACCATCTGGATGATGTCAAGGTCTGCTGCCACTTGGAGCAGTAGGCAGGCTTTCTTCCCTCTTGGCCACAGGGGTCAAGTGCCTGGATCGCTGATTAATCTGAATTTGATTCTGAGGAACAAAGAGTCTACACTGCTGCCATTCCGGAACCCGGTGTGGCCATCACCATTCTGCAACGTGACTCTCTGAGGCCTCCTCCTTAAAGGACATTCTCTTGCCTTTGTAGTTTCAAGGCTGCAAAGGGTGGAGACTTGGTGATTCTTTTGTTACTCTCAGGCCATCTCTTTGATTCTCTTGTTCCTTCTCAGCAATGGATGCGGGGTGCGGTGGTACACACCTGTAATCCCAGCATCCCAGCACTCGGGAAGCTGAGGAAGGAGGATCATTGTGAGCTCCAGGCCAACCTGACTTGCATAGTGAAACCTTGTCTGAAAAAAACAAAAAACAAACAAAAATAACTCTCAGCAATGGAGATCTCCTCAGGTCTATCTTTGCAGTCCACAGCTTTACTGGAGCTTCCTTTCTTGCCAAACTCACAGCATTTTAAATCATCTTCTGGGCTCCTTGCTCTTGATTCTCAACATAAATCTGGCTAAAAGCCCCCAACAGTAGCTATGCCACAACCTCAACATTCAAACATTCAACTGCCTTGAAATTTCTTCTGCCAGATTAATTTGTCCACCACCCTTAATCTCAGTCTCGTGCAAAGTCTCTGACCAATGCTAACCTGTAAATATTTTTTAGCATGTTCAAATAGTAGTAACTACTCTGCATAAAAGAATAAACACAGTGCTATGACAAAGCGCGACTGGTCTATAGGAAATTACGTTAGCAATAAAAGGGACACGCTCTTTGCTTCTTGAAAATCATAATAAAATCAAAGCCTCAAGGTCTTAAAGGAGATAGCCAAGTCAAGATGTATAAGAATATTTGCTTCCACTATAGATAAAACAACAAAACAAAACAACAGGACAGAGAAGCACATCATGTCTAAGGAGGTCATCGTGGACAACACATAGTAAGCAAGATGAAACTGATAAATGAACTTGAGAAGGTATCATACTCACTTCTCACCCGGGGACACAGGCATGGCACTCACAGCTTAAAGGAGGCGCGTTTTATTTGGATTCATCTTGCAGTTTATGCTTGACGGAAAACACTTAGTAGAAGGGCCTGCCATGGAGGCAATCAGCTCAGGTAATGGCAGCCAGAAAACACTGATAGAAGAGAATTGCCAGAGAGGGAGTCACACCCTTTTAGGTCATGCCTCCAGTGACTGCCTCTAAGCAGGCCGTGACTCAGCTATGAACAAATCAGCAGACTGATCCTGTGATGAATATGGCACTTCTAACACATGAAGCTCAAAACTCTTATATCTATCTTTATAAGCATAATAAATTTATCCCATGTCTAAGAGTTGCCAAAGTCTTAACAGTTTAACAGTTAAAATCTGGGGCTGGGGATATAGCTCAGTGGAATAAGTGCCTGCCTGGCAAGCACAAGGTCCTGAGTTTGATCCCTGGTATCACAAAAAAAAAAAAAAAAAAACAGTTAAAATCTAAGTTCAAAGTTTCCTGTGATTCTCAAGGCAAACTCTCAGCTTGAACCCATGCACATATCAAAAAGAAAATTCAACTCTTCCAACATACAATGAACAAGAAACAAGAGTTCTCACTCCAAAAAGGAAGAACAGGAGAATAGAAAGAAATCAGACAAAAGCAAGACCAAAACTGATCAGTGCAATACAAGAGCCTGAGTAGGACAGAGACCACTCAAGTTTTGTGGGACAGGGACACCATGGATCTAAACTATAATAGAAAGGAGTGAAAAATATTAAAATAGATAATCAAAAATTTTAAAACATTTAGAAGCAGCACGGTGTTTCCAGCCCAGGTCCCAGCTGTGCAACTCGGACCTTACTCCAGTGACAAAGGCCCACCAGCATGGACATCAAAGCAGCATGGCATTTCACGGCCCGCGTCCCAGCTGTGTGACTCAGATCTTTCTCCAGTAATGGAGGCTGACCTGCTAGCCCACATGAGCAGCGCAACCCTTCTTCTCTGGTAAGGCCTACACCTGGGTTCTGCTCCACAACTTAGAGTTAGGAAGGAACTCCAACTGGGAGGGCCCATCCCTGTTGGTGGCTGAGACCTGCAGTGTGAAATCAGCTGCAGGCTCTGGGGTCCTTGGGGTTGGGAGGAGAGCCCTGTTCCCCCCTGACCAGCTACCTGAGGATCCGGAAGCAGAAGCCACTGCCTAACCACCATAGGCTTCAAGGCTGAGGCCCACACGCTTCCAATCCACACACTGGACACTCTGGTACCAAAGCCCAGTACTCCCCCACTATCGTAGGAATGGCCTGAGCCATGCACCCCAGCAGTTGCCTGGGGTCCCAGGGCCCAGTGATATGTAGTCTGCTACCACCCTGGGTTTGGTTTGACATCCAAGTAAACTAGGGTCCCTAGAGTCCTTTGTGAGCTGCCTGGGTAGTCAGTAGCTCAGCACTAGTTATCTGACATTCAAAATGACAAGACAAAGGGGCAAAATGCAGTCTCAGAACAAAACTCCACCCAGAACAAGTGTACAGGACACAATGACATAGGAGAACTAGGAAACCACATACCTAAAATTTCTGAAATGGTCACATCTGAAGTAAAGAAACAAGTCCATCAGGCCATAGAAGAGATTAAATCAGAAATAATGTCTCAGGCAAATAACAATAAGAAAATAATAATGGAAGAAATGCTTCACACATACAGAGAAGAAACAGATAAAAAAAATAGAAGATCAAAGGCAATGGAAATGTTACATGAGCAATTCAGGAATGAATTAGAACACATAAAACAATCTCAAAGAGATTTCCCAGAGATGAAAACTGCCACTGAAAGCTTGCAACACTGCTTGAATGAATCTGAAGATAGAATTTCAGATCTTGAAGACAGAATGACAGCTAACGAATGTGAAAGGAAGGATCTCTTAAAGTCAGTGAGAAACCAGGAGAAATCAATCCCACAGCTGCAAGATGAAGCAAAGAGAAATAATGTGTGAGTACTAGGAATCAGTGAAACAGCAGGAGGCAACACAAATGACATAGAAAGAATATTTGGAGAAATAATAGCAGAAAATTTCCCAAGCAGAGTAAATGATTCTGATGTAAATAAAGCATATAAAACTCCAATGAGCCAAAAATCCCAAATAAAACCACCCCCAGACATATAATAGTCAAGATCCCAGATATGCAGCAAAAGAACACAATATTAAGGGAGCCCATCAGAATCACAGCAGATTTCTCAACAGAAATCATGAAATCAACAACAGCTTGGAGCGAAGTATTACAGATTCTTAGACAAAATAGCTTCCAACCCAGACTGATGTATCCTGCAAAACTATCCTTCAAATTCAAAGGAGAAATAAAATATTTCCATGACAAAGAACCACTGAAAAACTTCGAGTGCCAAACCAACATTGCAAAAAGTACTGAAAGATATTCTAGACGAAGGAAAAGTTGACCACAATCCCAAGAACAACAATAGAAAGGAAGCCTTAAGCAGAACAGGAAATTAAACAACAAAAGTAGGAAAGCAACATCAAACAAACAGCATGACAAGAATAAGCCAATGTATAACAGTTATAACCATCAATGTAAATGGTCTCAATTCACCAGTCAAAAGAAACAGAGTGGCAGAGTGGATTAAGAGACAGAATCCCACAATATGCTGTATACAGGAAACACACTTGACTCAAAAGGAAATCCATAGACTGAAAGTCAAAAGTTGGAAAACAATCCTCTATGCAACAGGTTCTCAGAAAAAAGCAGGGGTAGCTGTTATGTTTGCAGACAATGTAAACTTCAAACTGATAGCAATCGAAAGAGATAAAGAAGGCCACTACATGCTAGTTAGGGGAAAACTGCAAGAGGAAGAGATAACAACTCTAAATATGTATGCACCACATACTGGAGCACCAAACTATGTAAGACAAATCTTAATGGACATAAAAAACTAAATAAACAATAACACTATTGTAATAGGGGACTTAAATACCCCTTTGACGCAAAAAGACAGGTCAAATGGACTAAAACTCAGCAAAGATATAACAGACCTGAACCAAATATGTGAACAAATGGACTTACTAGATGTTTACAGAGTGTTCCACCCCACAACACCAGAATACACATTTTTCTCAGCTGCACATGGGACTTTCTCTAAAATAGACCACATTCTAGCCCATAGAGCATACCTACCTAAATGCAAAAGGATTGAAATGATCCCTTGCAAATCATCTTACCACAGTGAAATGAAATTGGAAATTAACAACAAAGGGAATCCCAAAAAATCTATAAACACTTGGAAATTAGACAACAACTTCCTGAGTAACCAATGGGTCACAGAAGAAATTAAATAAGAAACTAAACATACTTACAAACAAATGAAAACACAAATACAACTTATAGGAATCTGTGCGATGCAATGAAAGCAGTCCTCAGAGGGAAATTTATAGGGATGAACTCACACAGAAAGAAAACAGAAAGAGAACAAATAAATAGCCTAATGTTGCACCTCAGACTTTTAGAAAAAGAAGAACAAGTCAAGCCCAAAGCCCAAAGAAGAGAGGGGATTATAAACCTTAGGGCAGAAATTAATGCAATTGAGACAAAGAAAACTCTACAAAAAATAAGTAAATCAAAGAGTTGGTTTTTTGAAAGAGTACATAAAAAAAAAAAAGAAAGAGTACATAAAATTGATAACCCTCTAGCCAATCTTATCAAAAACAGAAAGGAAAGAACTCAAATTCATGTAATAAGGAATGAAAAATATGAAATCACCACAGATCCTACAGAAGTTCAAAAGATCATTAATACCTACTTTGAGAAGCTTTACTCCAATAGGATAGAAAACCCAGAAAAAATTCACAGATTCCTAGAAATGTATGAATTACCAAAGTTGAACCAGGAAAATATAAAAACACTGAACAACCCAATAACAATTAATGAGATTCAAAATCTCTTTAAAAACTTACTGACAAAGAAAAGCCCAGGGCCTGATGGATTCACAGCAGAATTTTATAAAACATTCAGCAAAGATTTAATGCCAACACTCCTTAAACTCTTCAATGAAATTGAAAAAGAAACAATTCTCCTGAACTCATTTCTGGAGGCAAGTATTATACTAATACCAAAATCAGAGAAGGACCCAACCAAGAAAGAGAACTATAGGCCAATCTCCCTAATGAACATAGATGCAAAGATACTCAATAAAATACTAGCAAATAGAATGAAGCGAATCATAAGGAAAATTATACACCGCAACCAGGTAGAATTCATTCCAGGAAGGCAGGGATGGTTCAATATTCACAAATCAATTAATGTAATATGCCATATCAATAAAGCCAAAGACAAAAACCACATGATCATCTCAATAGATGCAGAAAAAGCTTTCAATAAAGTCCAACATGCATTCATGTTAAAAACCTTGAAAAAATAGGACTAGATGGCCTCTACCTCAATCTAATCAAAGCCATCTATGACAAACTAACAGCCAAAATCATACTAAATGGACCAAAACTGGAAGCTTTCACTTTAAAGACAGGAACAAGACAAGGATGTCCAGTGTCACCACTACTATTCAACATATTTCTGGAAGCATTAGCCAGAGCTTATAGACAAGAGAGTGAAATAAAAGGAAGAAAGATAGGAAAGGAAGAAGTAAAACTATCATTATTTGCAGAAGACATGATTCTTTACAGGGAAGACCCCAAAAACTCTACAAGAAGACTCCTTCATTTAATTGACAAATTCAGCAGAGCAGCTGTCGATACAAAATCAACACCCAAAAATCAATAGCATTCCTATACACAAACAACAAACAGGCTGAGAGAGAAATTAAGGAAACCATACCTTGTACAATAGCATCCAAGAAACTGAAATATTTAGTAATTAATCTAACAAAAGAGGTAAAAGATCTATTCAATGAAAACTACAGTACTCTGAAAAAAGAGATCAAAGAGAATTTCAGTAATGGAAAAACATTCTCTGCTCATGGTTAGGAAGAATCAACATTGTGAAAATTGCCATAGTACCAAAACTGTTGTAAAGATTCATTGCAATTCCCATTAAATTACCAGATCTAGAGAAAATATGCCTTAAATTCATCTGGAACCAGAAGAGACCCAGAATAGCAAAAGCAATTCTGGGCCACAAGGACAAGTCAGGTGGAATCACAATCCCTGACTTGAAATTATAATACAAAGGTACTGTAATAAAATCAACCTGGTACTGGCTAAAAAACAGACCTGAAGTTAAATGGAACAGACTGGAAGATACAGGCACAACCACAAACACACTCAGCCACCTAATCTTTGACAAAGGGGCCAAACAAGCTCACTGGAAGAAAGATAGCCTCTTCAATAAATGGTGCTGGAGAAATTGGCTTGCCACTTGCCAAAGACTGAAAATAGACCCAAGTCTATCACCATGCACCAAACTCAAGTCAAAATGGATCACAGATCTCAATATTAAAACAGAAACACTAAACCTATTGGAAGAGAAAGTAGGTAAAAATCTTGAAGACATAGGAGTAGGCAGAGAGTTTGTGAACAAAAATCAAACTGCAAGGGAAACACTTCAAAGAATCAATAACTGGGACCTCATCTTACTGAGAAGTTTTTGCACATCTAAAGAAATCACCAGCAGAGTAAAAAGAAAACCCACAGATTGGGAAAAACTCCTAACTGGCTGTTCTTTGGACAAAGGCCTTCTATCTAGAACATACAAAGAATTAAAAAGCATGAACCTGTCCAAATTCAAAGACCCAATCCAAAAATGGGCATCTGAGATGAATACACACTTCTCAGATAAAGAAATATAAAGGGCAAATAAATATATGAGAAAATGTTCTACATCTTTAGTCATTCGAGAAATGCAAATGAAAACAACATTGAGGTTTCATCTCACCCCAGTAAGATTGGCCAGCATCAAGAAATCGTCCAATAACAAATGCTGGCAAGGCTGTGGAGAAATAGGAATTCTCCTGCACTGCTGGTGGGAATGCAGACTGGCGAAACCACTGTGGAGATCAGTTTGGAGATTCCTCAGCAAACTAGTTCTAGAGGTCCCAGCCAACCCAGCTATTGCCCTTCTGGGTATTTTCCCAGAAGATCTGAAAACATCATATCACCGTGATATATGTGCACCCATGTTTATAGCAGCACAAGGTGTAATAGCTGAATCATGGAAGCAACCCAAATATCCATCCACAGAGGACTGGATTAAAAAACTGTGTCATTTTTACACAATGGAATATTATTCAGCTATAAAGAAGGACAAGCTGGAGGCTTTTATGGGCAAATGGTCACGGTTAGAGACCATACTCATAACTGAGGTAAATCAGATGTGCCTGTGCAAACAGCATATTGTCTCATTAGTGTAGGAACCTGGAGGTGGGAATATAGATTGGGAAGTATGAAGGGAGACTGCTTAAAAGTAGAGAGCAATCGGGATGAAGGGAAGGAGAAAAGGAAGAGGGGGATAGCTGTGTAGGTATGTATGTATGTGCAGGATGGCTGACATGGTGGCACTATTGTCTCATGTCATTTTGATGTAAGGAACAATCGATGATTAGTTGTTTAATTAATCTTGTATTCCTATTTGTATTGTCCTGAGCATACAATTTGAAGTTATCAATGTGTAATACAACAACCATTGCTGATCCCCTGCCACCTTATCTGTAGTTCAGTTTTTGTACTGTTCTTGTGCTGCTGTGTGTCTGTTGGATTTCTTGTTCTTTTACTTTTAAAATAAAAAAAATGTTATCCTTCTTTATGGCAGCATATTAATTAATTCATAAAATATGTAAAAAATTAAATGTAATTCTGGGTGTTCAATAAATAGTGAATTATATTGGAATAAAACTGGAAGTCAGAAGTAATGGGAAGCTGCTTTCCTGAAGGCTTTAGATTCAACTTTTAGGTTCAAGACTAGTTTTGGGAATTAAAAAGTAGCCTCAGAAATTTAGGAAAATACACAAGTTTCAGAGTAGACTGTACACTATTTATTGATGGATTGTCCTGGAATAAAGCAAGCAGGCAAAGAAGCAATATTCCTTCCATTTTGGGTTTCAGCAATTCTATGCATTTAAATATTTGCTTCAGAAAAATTCTAGAATGATGTTTAGTATATTTTACTTTTTGAATATCTGTTAAATATCCTAGTAGAGATGCAAAATGTGTAACTACAAGCCTCCAAAATAAAGATGAATGTTAACTGTACCTACTGGCAATCTTCGTTGTTACTTTAGCATAGTAACAAGATCAATGAATTGAACATAGCTAAAGATTAATAAAAATGTATTACATCAAAGCTATTTTTACTATTCCAAATTTCCATGTGGAAAATTATACAATAGCTGATAATTTCTATTCTTCAAAATATACATTTGTAATATTTCTAATTTTTTTCTTTACTGTTGCTAACAAAGTAAATATCCAATAATCATTTCTTATCAACTTTCTCTGAATTAACTTAGATATATTTTTCTAAACGAGATAAAATTATGCTAATCTATCCCTAAACTAGTCTTTTTTAAAGCACATATTTTACAAGCTTTAAAAATATGTTAATAAATGCTTATTCTAAACCTTAAAAATCAAATACCTCTACTGCGAGTTTCATTTGAGACAAATATTTATGTTATTTTTTTCCCTTAGATTTGTTCTCTTCTTTTTCTGCTGGAGGTTTTACTTTTTAAAAATATGATAAAAGCTTTGCATAAATGACAAAAACACAACAGAAAACTTTCCCTTCAGGGTCTAAAATCCAATTATATTTTATTGTGAAGGCTAGAATAAGGTAAGAGGGAAAAAGTAGGAAACACCAAAATATCTCGTAACATGGACAATTTCCCTAGAGACAAGAATAACCCATATCGTCCAACCTAATCTGTCTTAGTGTTCATAGTACTGCCTACCAGACAAACATTAAGTAAAATCAATGTGCATTTTGTCTCTTCACATATTACTAAACTGAAATTCATTAAGCATTCTTAAATGTATAAAACTGCCAACTCTCTCCTCTTCAAATAAGATACTTATAGAAACCTGACTAATAAATAATCTTCCTCTCACGGTGATCTTTGTATAGAAAGCCATGTACTTTTTGATGTCCAAATGCTTTTATAATGTTTAGTCTAAGATAAATTTACTGCCATAAAATATAGTCATATGACATGAACATAAGTAGGATAGCATCAAAGAAAACTGAAGGAACAGAACCACTGTAAATATATGAAGACATACATTCTGTGTGTACTTTTCCATGATTTCCTATTGCTTAAAATAATAACATATTGAAATTTTTTCTGCCTAGTTTACATACTGACTTCTTTGCAAGTTTTAACATGTCGATTAAGTGAAACAAGAAGCCTTACTGTATTAAATAATGCATCTTGATTTGGACTAAATAGTCAAATCTGGCACTCTTTCTCATATTATACAAGTACATTTTCATTGTAATTTACCAATAAGAAACAGGAAAGATAACATGTTTATGGAATATTAACCAAAACTCAAAAACCAAAACCATAGACCTAGGGAAAATCACATGACTAGATATACTAGAAGGCTAAATCAAGTTAAAAAAAAACATTTTCAAACTTGCTCAACCCATATTGACTCAAACTCTGCTTCCCAGCAGCTAAGCACTTATTTCTCCACTTTTCAGTCTGACACTAGTATAGAAATTTCTTGGTGGGATGAATTCACTACAATATTACTTGAGTAATGCCTGTGCAAATAGAAACAGATATTTGCTAACCTGTGTTTCAAAACACAGATTCTAATTTTCAACCCAATTCTCCCACTAGCCAGCACATATAAGAACATATTTATAATTTTAAGTTGAATATCACCCATTTTTGGACAACAATGGTGCTAGATATTTTGGCATATTCATCACACAGCCATGTGATCTTTTAGTTAAATGAAATCTCATTATCTTCGTAATATTTTGTGATGATGTATAGAGCTACCTATGAGTTGGAGTCACATGGAACTAAAATTTTTCCTCTGAAAAGTGCAAAATATATAGAAGAAAATTCATACACTTATTGGATGACACAATTTTGAATGAAGGAATTTATCAAAGAAAGATGTTCTTAACATTATGAGAGATAAATAAAAGCCTTGAGAGATTTAACCTGTGAAATTAAGACATCCAACTTGCTTTGTATCTGGAATTTTTCATAATTACTCTCTATAACACATTATGAGTTTTTAGAATACATTTTCTTGTATATCCTCCACTTCATGTAAAAATAAAGCTCAAATGCACACAGATGAATGAAAAAAATCTTAGGTGTATCAAGTAAGAAGATTGTAAAAATATTTACAATAAAAATCTTCATTATTAAAACAGAAAATCCAGGTCACAGAAAAAAGTCAAGTTCTTAAAATCTAACAAACATAGAAAATTAAATAAATGGAAAGTCAAGCCTTATTTGATGAGAACTTATAAACGTAGACAAAGTAAGATTTTCTTAATATGTCTTGAGGGAGTATCTGAGACAAAGATGAGGAACAAAAATTTGTGTAAGTTATAGGTCACACAGCAGTGAGGCCATCATCAGAATCAGGTCTTTGTAACAACTTCTTTCTTTATACTCCACTTAGAAACTCTACACGGCCCTTAAAGTTCTTAATTCCGTACATGGTATTTCTCCAGTTGATATACTTTTAATTCTTTCTTTAACCCTCAGAGGTTTATTCTTTTATCAATTTTCTATTTATTATAAATTAAGTAGTATTGTAGGGCTGGGGATAGAGCTCAGTGGAATAAACGCTTGCCTAGCAAGCGCAGGGTCCTGAGTTCGATCCCCAGTACCGCCAAAAAAAAAAAAAAAAAAAAAAAGAGAATTTAAGTAGTATTGTATTTTCTAGCTATTAAGATTCTCTGACACTGACTTGTCCTTCTGAAGTGTTTGTTCACTCCGCAAATGATTTCATTTACATTTAAATTTTCCCTCAAACTAGTGTTTATTTATTTACTTATTTATTTTGAGACAGGATCTTGCTATATGCTAAAGCTGTTGTCAGACTTGCAATCCTCTTGCCTCAGCCTCCCAAATTCTGGCATTACAGATGTGTACCAAAACGTTCAGCTTAAACAATTGTTTCAATAATGAGTAGGAAATTCAGTAGTAATTAGCGAGATGCAGATAGAGATCTCCTTTAAGAAGTGCACTATGTAATAGTTTACATTGCTGGAAATAGCATTTAATTTCATTATCATCTTGTCTTTACTCCACAGAGACTGGGAGAGATTGTCAAATATTTTACAGAAATTTAGAACAGTCATATCTACCAATTTATCTAACATCATTTTAATAACCTCATTTAAAAATAACTACAGAATTTTAGAAATGTACATGGAATCAATAAGCTTCTTCTGTGTGGGACTGGAATCAATACCTAAATTTCTCTGTGGATTGAGCTATTGGTAATATAAACAGACTAACTATAGCAAAAAGAAGACAAATTCAAACATTAATGGTATTCTGGTTTAGGGAGAACAGGGACCTTGGTCTTTAAAGCTCACCAATGAATAATCCAGATCAGAATCTGAGGCAGTGATGGGGATTATTTCACTCTATTTTCATTAAAATATAGCCCTGAAAACTTACTACATAAGATGCAAATGGCTCTAGGGTCACCTGAAAATTCCAAGAAATTATGGGTTGAATAAATCACCTACATCCGTATAGTATCCAATAGGGTTTCATAACTATAATCCCGAAATTTATCAATAAAATTTAATGACTATAGAATACATATATTTATATGCATTTTTTCATTAATTTCCTTTAAACAAGCACAGAATATGACTCCTGACATGTAAGCTTCTCTTTTGGAAATTTTTTTGTCTTTTTGAACTCTACCCAGTTCAGACTGGCCTGGAGCTCATTTTGCAGCCCAGGTTGGTCTTGAGCTAGCAATGATCCTCCTGCCTCAGCCTCCCAAGTGCTGGAATTACAGGCTTGCGCCATCATGCACAGCTTCCTTTAGGAAATTTTTAGGGAGAAAATGATTTATGGTGAGTGTTTAAGGGTTATCGTAACCTTAATTTATTTCTCCACAACATTGTTACTAATAATCTGTTATCGTAACCTTAATTTATTTCTCCACAACATTGTTACTAATAATCTGTTAATATTAAATAATTTGTTCCCTATCAAATGACCTCAACTTATAAAACTGGATCTAGGCATCTTAATTATTTTCCAATTTTAGAAAATTTACAAGAAAAATGATATCTTCTGTTTTCAGGAAATATTTTAATTCACACATGTAATTCATCACACTAGAACAGGCTGTTTGCAGTTATTTTTCTTAAGACAATTAGTTACTAAATATAATGCTCTTAAAATTTTTTGCTCATACAAAAGTGTGAAATACAAGCTAGTTTTTCCCCCCTAGGGACAAAAGATGGCTGGTGTAAATAAGCAGGTTTGAGGGAAAAATAGCTACTTCAGTTCAGTGTTAATTTCATGAAGCTGTGTATCCTAAATCAGTTCTGAGAGAGAACCTCTCTCTGCTGTATTGCTTCGGAGTGACCTGTGCACTAAAAAGCTTTGGATCATTGTCTTTCAGTATAAAACTTACCTTTAAAGAGATTTATGATCCAACTTATTAGGTAGTAATTAATAAGAAAAATGTACTAGTGGGTTAGTGACATTCTAAGTAGAAACCTGAAAGGTAAGATGATACCATCAAAAATGAATTAGAAGTTCTTCAGGTCTCTACTTTCAACTCTATGACTTAATTATCACTAATCTGAATGTGTGGATTTGTATAAAAGATGTGAGAAACATTTTGAAGACAAAGAGAGTACAGTGAGTTGTTGCGAATAAGTCAATTCAGATTGAGACTACAGGTCAGCTTCAAAACTCTTACCATTCATATCATGTGCCTTAAGATTTCACTTATCCTTCTCCCGCTCCCGTGCTCTCCTCCTGCCCAAACCAGGAGATCACTGGTAGCAATCTAAATCTGTCTCTTGGTCTGTAAATTTATAAAATATTTTCAAGCATATACATAAGCTCTTATATATTCAACTATTCAGAATTATGTGGACATTTTAATTTCTACCACAAATGAAAAAAATATTTAGATTGAGATAAAATGTACAATAGTTTTCATTAATAGTGAGAGTTTTAAGAACTATAAAATTTTAATAAAAATGACTGCCAAATCATTCTGTAATTGAATGTTCTATGCAAATTTTTGGACCTGGTTTGTATTTATCTTTTCTGTTTGGGCTAGTGGGTAGACATAAAATGATTTGTTAAACAATTGTCATAGTGTGAGTGTATTAGCTGTAGTTTAAAGACATCCCATGGAGATATTATGTGTTTCATTGCAAATCCATTCAAAATTTGTAAGAACATGTCATTAATGTTTTGTTTTCCTGGTGTAGTAAGTTATGTTTACATAGCCTATTAAATGGTAAAACCATTTTGTCTAAAAACAATTTTTATATCTGTTATGGTTGACACATTCTGTAAACTTGGGGAGTCTAGAGGTTTGGCTAAGTGACTTGGCAATTCTGCATCTTGGGGAGAAAAGAACATGCCCTTACCCTTCTGGGATGCTGTCCATTGTGTCAATTTGAGAAGTTTAGGAGGTTAACTATGTGATTCATCAAGAAGGCAGGGTGATATTCCATTATATAAAAATGCCACAGTTTTTTAATCCAGTCATCTGTGGATGGACATTTGGATTGCTTCCACAATTTAGCTATTACAAATTTCACTGCCATAAACATGGGTTCACATATATCAGAGTGATTTTATATAATGGAATATTACTCAGCTATAAAGAGGGACAGATTTGGGGCCTTTGTAGGCAAATGGTCACAATTAGACACCATACTCATAAGTGAAATAAATCAGAGGTACATGTGCAAGCACCGTATTGTGTCACTTGTGTAAGAACCCGAGGGTGGGAATATAAACTAAGAGTCATGAAGGAAATCTGTTCAAAAGTAAAGAACAGATGGGATGAGGGAAAGGAGAAAAGAAAGAGGCAAAAATGTATGTATGTATGTACATATATATGTATGTGCAGGATGGCTAACATGGTTCTACTATTGTCTTATGTCACTTAATGGTAAGGAATAGTTGATGACTGGTTGTTTGATCAATCATGCATGTCTATATGTGTTTTCCTGAGCATACACTTTGAAATTATCAACATACAATGCAACAACTATTGTTGGTTTCCTGTTGCCTTGTCTATAATTCAATTTTGATTATACTGTTATTGTGCTACTTTGTGTCTCTTTGTTAATGCTTTCCGCTTTTTTGTTTTGTTTTGTTTTTTGTTGTTGTTGATGTAGTTCTTTTTCTCTCACACTTTAAAAAAATTATGCAAAAAAATGAAAAAGGAAGGAAGGGATAATTATCTATGTAAGTAAGTATGTATGTATATGCAGCATATCTAACATAGTTGTACTACTGACCTAGGTCACTTTATTGTAAGGAATAGTTGATATTATTTGTTTGATCAATTTTGCATGTCTATATCTGTTTTCCTGAGTATACACTTCGAAGTTATCAATATATAATGCAACAACCATTGTTGATTCCCTGTCACCTTGTCTGTAACTCAGTTTTGAATGTACTGTTCTTATGCTACTTTGTGTCTGTTCGTTAATATGTTTTTGTTCTTTTACTTTTAAAATAAAAGTGAAAAAAAAAAGCAGGGTGCTTACTTTGTACTCATCCTGAGCCTGTGCAAGAGTAGGGCATGGAGATTATGTGAGTGCTACATGCCCCCTTGGTTGAGGGTAGCCTTCTTACAATACAAGGGAGGGAAAGCGGATTGCTTTTCTCGGCTGTTTCTCCCATTTGCTCTTGTTGCTTTTGCTATCTTCCACTACCAAAATCTATAGCCCTCTGGTATGTGCCACTTTGCCTTGGAGCCAGCCAAGTATGGACTGAAATCGCTGCAGACTATGAGTTAAATAAACCATTCATTCCTTAATTTTGGGTGTCAGGTATTTTGTCTCAGCAACAAGAGAAAAGAAACCAAGACAGTATCTTGATCTGAAAATATTTTATTGCTAAAAGATAGAAAATATCTAAGTATTTTTTAAATCATAAAGTTTTTGCTGGTAGAAGATCTTGCTTTGAGTTTAATAGCTGCTGACTGATCAGAGTCGTGGATGCTCTATGCTGCAACAGCTGTGAAAATTTGTTTAAATAAAGCAGCAATTAAAGTAGGAGCATTAGGAAACTTTTCAGGTCACAGAAGATTTCTCATCTCATTTTAGCCACAGGAGAACTTCAAACCTAGAGTCTGTCCTCTCACAGTCTAGGGCTGATTTATCAACTAAACTTATGTAGTGTACTAATACCTGTATCATCATTTCAACAATATTCGTAGTGTCTTCCTAGGCAATATATTCAACCTTAAGAAACTACTTCCTTTACTCAGCCATAAAAAGCAGCTCTTCTTCTGTCAGAATTTAATCATGAGATTACAGCAAAATACAGATTCACACTCCATTTACAATTCTAGTTCTTTCACTATTTTTGCCAAACACACAGCTACTTCCTCCACCGAAGTTCTGAAGCCCAAAGTCGTACATGAGGATTGGAACAAATTTTGTCCACACTCCGGTTTATAGTAATACTTTGAGCTCTTAGCATAAAATATAAAACGCTTAATAGCACCTAGAATTTTAAAACCTTTCCAGAAGGTTTTCAATTTACTTTGCCCATATCCGTTACTATCTTTGGCAGCTATAGGCCCAAAAAATATACTCGCTAAATGATAGGCTGAAAGCTGAAGTCACTCCTGGATCCATGAACTTCAGAACAGATGTCGTGTTAGCAGGCATAAAAACACTCACCCTTCTATACACTTCTAGCTGAGCTGTGGAGTGATGAAGTACACGGTCAGTGAGTAGTAATGTTCCAGAATAAATCTTTTGTCCTGACCAGTGGACCTCAGCTGTGGTCTTAAAACATTCAGTAAACACATGGGATACAAAAGTCATGATGTGGACTTTTTTGTTCATCTACAGGCACTGTAGACTTAGCACAATTCTCAAAAGCCCTAAGAATTTTGGAATGTGAAGTGGGTATTGGCTTCAATTTAAAGTCTCCAGCTGCATTAGCCCCTCCCTAGAAAGAAAGTTGTTCTGTCCTTCGAAACTTTGAAGCCTCGCATTGATTTCCACTGTTTGTCTATGAAATGATGTGCTAGCATGTTCTTCCAGGAGATACCAGTTTCTCATCACCGAAAATCTGTTATGTAATGTAGCCACCAATCATTGTAGCTGGATATTCAGGCTATTGTGCTGTGGTTTCTCTATGAGCCTGCTTCTTCCCCCATTCACTTTTACATAATGATAACGGCTTCTTTCCTCAAACCTCATGGACCAATGTCTGTCAGCATCAAATATTTCTTCTACAGCTTCCTCACCTCTGTCATCATAGACATAAAGAAAACCAAAGCTTTAATTTTAGAATACTTTGGCTTAATGGAATGTTATGATTGGTTCTATGTTCTATCCAGACAACTAAAACTTTCTCCATATTAGCAAGTTTAGTTCATTTTTTTCAATCATTCATGAGATGACTGGAATAGCAATTTTAACTTCCTTTAAGAACTTTTCCTTTGCATTGATGACTTATATGTTTTGGAACAAGAAGCACATGTTTTAGCCTAATCTGTGTAACTCTCCACATTAAGCTCAATCATTTCTAACTTTTGATTTATCTTTTTTTTTTTTTTTTTTGTGGTACGGGGGATCGAACTCAGGACCTTGCACTTGCCAGGCAAGTGCTTATTCAATTGAGCTATATCCCCAGGCCCCTAACTTTTGATTTAAAGTGATAGACTTTCACTTCTTTCATTTGAACATTTATCTGCCACAGTAAGATAATAAATTGACCTAATTTCAATAGCATAGTGTCTCAGAAAATAAAGAAGTTAAATAGAGGAAGAGAGATAGGAGGAAAGCCAGTTGGTGCACCAGTCAGAACACACACTCTCTTCGGCCTGAGCATTAAAGGGTTGGCTGGATAAGCCACAGCTAGAAGTGGGCGGATCCTGAGAGCTGGGCGCCCAAGGCATTTGGAGCTGCACTTGTGCCACAGCTCGGCTGAATCTGCGTACAACCCAGAGAGCGATTGCGGTGGGACAGACCCTCCCAGCTCCTGAACCCGATTGGCTCAGAGGCGGCTGTAACCAGGATTTGTTGGAGGTGGCGGAGCAGAGTAAACTCAGAGAACGCACTCCTAGGGCAGACTGCGGCAATCTGGGATCCCACTCAGAGCCCTGCCCACACAGCCGGCACAGCAGGAACGGTGGCAGCTGCGGTCGGCGGCTCCGGCGAGAAAGCCGAGGAGGCGGAAAAGTGCCAGGGAGCTCCAGGATCTCCTGCTGACATGGATCTCGGAAGGGGAGAGCCTAGTGAACACCGCAGCAGGACTTCTGAGTCGGGAAGAAGCTCCATCCAGGGAGATACATCTGAGCGGCATTCCTGTTTCCACGATCCCAGAGTGAGTTGATTGGGCACCCTGATCGGTTTTTTCTGAGTCGGGAAGAAGGTCTGCCCAGCGAGGGACATCCGAGCAGCTTTACTGACTGCAGGATCCCCTGGTCGGAAGAGCTGGCTGGCCACCCCGATGGGATTTGTGAGCAGGGGAGGAGCTCCACCCAGGGAGGAACACCTGAGTGGCCCCCTGCCTGCAAGGTCCCTGGGGCGGCGAGCTGCTTATGTGCCCAAGCCAGGTCTCGGGGTAGGGAGTAGAAGCAGAAACCTCAGCAGACAGCTTAAGGACATTCTCCCAAAGAGAAGGAGTCATTGGAGCAGCCTCTGCAGCAGACCTTTGCCTGCTGAACTGCCTGGGGAATTTATAGCTCCACATTTTGAATCTGATACCCAAAAATGGGAAAACAGAGGAACAAAACGCAGTCTCAAAACTCAACCCCACCCAGAACAAGTTTTGAATGCGAGGATACAGGGGAACCAGGAAGCCACACACCTGCAAGTTATGAAATGATTGCATCCGAAATGAAACAACTCCAACAGGCCATAAAAGAGCTTAAAGCAGAAATAAGCCACATACCTGCAATGATCTCTCAGACAAAAAACGAGCTGAAAACAGTGATGGAAGAAATGTTCCATTCACACAGAGAAGAAATAGACAAAAGACTAGAAGAAAATAGGAAACAAATGGAAACGTTACAAGAGCAATTTAGGAATGAACTACCAAGAATGAAACAGGTCCAAAGAGAATGCCAGGATTTGAAAACTTACACTGAAACCTTGCAAAACCACTTAAATAAAACTGAAGATAGGATTTCAGAACTTGAACACAGCATGGCAGCTTATGACCGTGAAAGGAAGAATCTCATAATATCATCAAAGACACAAGAAAAGTCAATCGAACAGCTCCAAGATGAGGCAAAACGTAACAATATTCAAGTTATAGGAGTGTGAGAAACAGCAGCAGACCATACAAACGATATAAAAAGAATATTTGCTGAAATAATAGCAGAAAATTTCCCAAACAAGGTAAAAGATACTGAAGTTCAGTTAAGCAAGGCATATAGAACCCCAATGATCCATAACCCAAAGAAAAACACACACAGGCATATGATAGTCAAGATCCCAGATATCCAGCAAAAGAACACAATATTAAAAGCTGCTAGAGAAATGAAAGAGATCACCTATAAAGGAAAGCCAATCAGAATCACAGCAGACTTCTCAACGGAAACCATGAAAACAAGAAGAGTTTGGAGCGAGATATTACAGATTCTGAGACAAAACAACTTCCAACCCAGCCTGGTGTATCCTGCAAAACTATCCCTCAAATTCAATGGAGAAATAAAATATTTCCACGACAAAGAACAACTGAAGAACTTCCTGAGTGCCAAACCAGCATTGCAAACAGCACTAAAAGATATTCTAGACATAGAAAAAAGAGACCACAATCCCAAGAACAACAATAGAAATAACTCCCTAAACAGAACACGCAAGTAAACAGTCAGCAAAAGAAGAAAAACATCAAGTAAATAACATGACTTGAATAAGCCAACATATAACCATGATAACCATTAATATAAATGGCTCAACTCAAAAGTCAAAAGGAACAGATTGGAAGAGTGGATTAAGGAACACAATCCAACGATATGCTGTATACAGGAAACACATTTTACTCAAAAGGAAATTCACAGGTTGAAAGTTAAAGGCTGGAAAATAATTCTCCATGCAACAGGTCCCCAGAAAAAAGCAGGGGTAGCTATTATGTTTGCAAAGAATGTAAACTTCAAACCAAAAACAATCAAAAGAGATAAAGAAGGCCACTACATACTAGTTAGGGGAAACCTACAAGAGGAAGAGGTAACAATCCTAAACATTTGTGCACCAAACCATGGAGCACCTAACTTTACAAGTCAGATCTTAACAGACGTAAAAAATCAAATAATGAATAACACTATTGTAATAGGGGACCTAAACACCACTCTCACGCAAAGAGACAGGTCAACCGGACAGAAACTCAGCAAAGAAATAACAGACCTGAACCAAAAGTGTGAACAGATGGACTTAGTAGATATATACAGAGTGTTCCACCCCACAAGATCAGAATACAAATTTTTCTCAGATGCACATGGGTCTTTCTCCAAAATAGGCCACATTCTAGCCCATAGAGCATATCTACCTAAATGCAAAAGAATTGAAATTATCCCATGCATATAATCAGACCACAGTGCAATAAAATTGGAAGTTAATGACAAAGAGAACTCCAAAAACCACATAAACACGTGGAAATTAGACAACAACCTACTGAATAACCAATGGTCACACAAGACTTAAGAAGAAATTAAAAATTACCTACAAATAAATGAAAATGCAAGTACAACCTACCGGAATCTGTGGGATGCAATGAGAGCAGTCCTCAGAGGGAAATTTATAGCAATGAAATCATATACAAAGAAAATAGAAAGAGAGCAAATAAATAACCTAATGATACACCTCAAACTCTTAGAAAAAGAGCAACAAGCCAAACCAAGAGCCCAAAGAAGGGAGGAGATTATAAAACTCAGGGCAGAAATTAATGCAATTGAGATGAAGAAAACTCTACAAAAA
>PVLD010008981.1:0-80145 GCA_004027595.1 Dinomys branickii
GCTATGTGCTTCTTTATGTGCATGTTCCAGATACAAATGAATAATAAATGACAGACTGAGTTACCACTTTATAATCCCCAAAGAATTAGTAAATCAAGAGTTAATCAATAATGGTTGCTAAATCAAAAAGAATACAAATGAATCAAAAATTAGGAAATGGGGCCAGGTGTGGTGGCGCACACCTGTAATCCTAGCAGTTGGGAGGCTGAGGCAGGAGGATCGTTGTGAGTTCGAGACCAGCCTGGGCTACAAAGTGAGCTCAAGGCCAGCCTGAACTGCACAGTGAGACCCTCTCTCAAAAAGAGCAAAAAAAAAAAAAAAAAAAAAAAAAAAAAAAAAAAAAAAAAAAAAAAAAAAAAAAAAAAGACCTGAGACCAAAAACTAGGAAATGGAAGAACACGGTACTACCTATAGATCTGCCAAAGGGACGAAACCCCTTTTGGATGAATCCTCTGGACCCAGCTGCCAATTTGGAAGGAGAGGACAGAGGAATAAGTTAAACTGCATCATAACTACGTGCTCAACAAAATATGGTCCATGAGGAAAATCTACATACAACAGAGAAAGAAAGGAGAGTGGGGTCCTATAAATTAAGCTCCCCTCAGGCTGGTACTGCAGTGGGAGTGGGCCTTCTACAGTGCATGAGTAAGCCCCAGGTCTTAGCTGGGGTGACAGTCACAGGGTCTTTAATCACTTTATAAAAATCTACTACACTAGAAGCTCCAGTGGTGCAATTGGTTAGTGCGTGGTACTTACATAAAAATCTACTATACTATGTTATATGTTTTATTTCATAATACAAAATGACTTTAGAATTGACATTTTTTTCTATCAAATGTCCAGGTGTGGACACACTCTTTGATTTTCTTCTGCTTCCCTCTTTCTCAAAATCTAAAAAAGACCCCTATACTGTGCTGACACATTTTTGAAGTCTCTCTTGATCTGAAATTGCTGTCTGCTTTCTTCTCTTCCCTTATTATTCATTTAAAACCAGATCACTTGATAGCAGTTTCCCTGAAGCTATATTTTCCTAACTGCATCCTGTTATGTTGCTTGATACTTACCACCCCCTTTATTTCCTGTGAACTGCTTTCTATTCTAAAGATTGTGACCAGATTCAAGTTCATTGGTTTAGTAAGAACCAATATGTGTTGCATAAACAAAGCAGTTTTCTCTTTTTTATGTAGTTCTTTTCCTTCCTTACAAAAATAAATACAAAGTATATCTTTAAAGATCTGTGATTTGGGGTCAGGCGTAGTGGCACATGCCTGTAATGCCAGTACTCAGGAGGCTAAGGCAGGAGGATCACAAGTTCAAGGCCAGCCTAGGCTCCATAGTGAGTTCAAGGCCAGCCCAAACTACATAGCAAGATCCTGTCTCAAAAACAAAACTAAACACATAACATCAGTTCTACTTCTCATTTCAAAATAAATCATAAATCCCAGGAAAAAAAGTGACAATTCTGTGACTCAATTCCATGGCAACTGCAATCTATCCCATCATTGTAACAGACATCTTACAAAATGCTACTGTTGGGCCAGGGATATAGCTCAGTGACATAAGCGCCTGCCTGGCAAGCTCAAGGTCCTGAATTTGATTCCTGGGACCCCCCCCCCAAAATACTACTGTCCAGAAGCACTGGACTTACCTGCTGGAAGGCTTCAATTGTAGCTGAGTAGGAATGAAGAGACAGACAAAATTTCAACAAATTCTGCTGTAGAGGTGACAGAAACTGAAATGCAGTTTCCAATATTGCATGATAATAGGATTAATTAGTACCTGTCAAGAAAGAACATGAACCTAAATAACTCAGTGTAACTAGTGACAGCCAAATAAAATAGTTCATAAAGCTACAGGTTACAAAGGTATGTGACCACAAATTTCACCAGCACATCTTGAACTTTTGTTGAACGTTCAAAATATCCTGGATACCGAATGCAGCTGGACATTTCCTTTCTTCCTCCCTTTGTCCAAACGATTCCCTTTTTCTGAACTGCTATTTTCCCACTTACCTGGATAACCACCTACCTATTCCCAAAGGGAGAATTCGGCTGTGAAAGCACCTACTCCAGGAAGTCACCCGATTCCTATTCCATACTACAATGGCCTAGTGACGGCTCTTCTTGAATCCCACAATATTTCTCTGGTCAACCCTTTTACTTATCATATCCATTACAAAGTCGTTTATAGCTTAGAGTACTGCTCTGTGATAGTGCATATGCTTAATCTGTATGAGGCCCTACAGTCTAAAATAATTATAGTATTTGCCTCTTCCTGGCTAGCATTGTAGTTCTAGTCATTAAAGATTTAAAAAATGCTTTCCATTAACTGCCACATCACCCATACTATAATAGATAATATTGTTTCTAATATTTTCCCAGACCAAAGTCAAAAAAGTATTTGCTTCAATTTTACCATGATAATCTGATGATCCAATATTTTGACTGGCTTCTACACAATTCCAAAATTTATCTTGATTGTCTTCTGCTAAAACTCACTGAGAAAAGGGGGCAAATGTTAGAAATAAAACAATAAAAGTCTTCTAATATAAATTATATTACTATAAAGAATAAAAACAAGTTTTCAAATTTCCAAATGTCCATAGTTTTGCTTTTAATTTATATATATATATATTTTTTTTTCTTCATAATAAATCTTACTAGCTTATTAGCTATTAATAATGTATTAGCTTAATAACATTCACTTCACAGGTATTTAAGAACCCTGAAATAATAAAAATGTTGTAACAGGGAAGTTCTGATATTAACAAAGCTTATGAGATCCCACTAACAAAAATACTTTCAGTAGTGGAAGCAGAGTTAAAATTTAATAATTCTACCACTAGTTCTGCTCACTTATTTTCTGAAGACCTTACAAAGAACAAAAACCGTGTTTTGCCTAAAGATTCTCCCACAGTAAATATAAATCTTAGAAAATTTCAGAGAGGCTAAAGGCAACACATTATAATTTTCCAACACCCGTAATCTAAGTTTTCAAGATCATCAGATTTATATTAACATTAACACTAATCTAACAAAATCAAATCTAAAATGTCAACATTGTCTTAATCTTTTTCTACTTTCCACCATTAACCTAAAATAATGGCTGTTGTGAATTTCCCTTCATTCAAGAGTCTAACATCCCTAAAACAAAACATCTGTAACTGAATGAATGATTCATATAAACTGGTTATCCTCACTCCCAGCCCAGAGAACTAACGTAGAAGTGATCTTTCACTGTCTTAAAGCAAACTACAGATCTGGATCTCAGCTTACTTAGCCAAAGGAAGACTTTCCCGTTACCTGTCAACACTGGGGTGTACAACTCTCACTCTACTCCACAGCTAGACACAGAAATATGGGAAAAAAGAAACGTTTCCTGGTAATACAAAGCTCCTCTAAAAATAGGTTTCTGAAAATACCCATTATCATAATGTATTAAGCTATTTAATGCTTCTGTGTTTCTCTAGACTTTCTAGAGTAAACGTAAAATAGTTTACAGTCTAAGAAAACAGTTTCTGGGTCATGAAATTGGTAAATTGGTAAATTAAACCATATTGATAAGTTAGCAGAAGGGGTGACACATTCTTTAGCTGTACTGAGAACAAGGACTCATCCAGGCTAAATACATGAAAATTTTTTGAACTATTATTCTTTTTCATCCCAGTACATGAATAAGTCTTACAGGTCTAAGCTGAGACTAGTTTTAAGACAATTAACTACTAGATCCATAGAAATAATCCACAGGAGAGGAGACTAATGGTAGACATCATGAAAAAGGAACACTGTCATTTCTTTCGCAGTATACTTAATTTTGCATTTTTATTTTATTTTTTAGCTTCTTAAACCTGTGCCTCTAAGTAAAACTCTAGTTTTACAGATAAAATTATACGATATAGGTATTTCCTTTCAATATTCCAGTAAAATGGGGAGAAGGTAATAGTGGTTACCGTACTTGAATTGGTAACTGTTAAGTCATTGATGGGCTGGGTGTGAAGACTCACAACTGTGATCCCAAGCTTTCTGGGAGACTGAAAAAAGCAAAACCAAGCTCAAGTGACTTAGTGAGAGCCTGTCTCAAAATAAATAAACAAATAAAAAGGGCCAGGGATGTAGTTTAATGCAAAGGCCCTGGGTTCAACCTCCAATATCAGAAAGGAAGGAAGGAAGAAAAGGGGTAGGGGGAAGGAGAGAAGAAGGGAGCGAGGGAGGGAGAGAAGGAAGGAAGGAAGGAAGGAAGGAAGGAAGGAAGGAAGGAAGGAAGGAAGCGACTGATGGGTATGTGGACAGCATATACCACTGTCTACATTTACAAGCATTTTGAGAAGTCATAATAAAGTTTGCCATGTATGACTCCACTGCTGCCTCCCCCCAAAAAAACCCTACAAACAACCTCAATGACCACCCGGTAGCACAAATCTGGTGGTAAACTTTCCAAAGCTACTGTGAGGTAAGAATAGATAGTCTTCTAAACAGGGTTTGAAGAGGAAGGGAAAGAAATGTCTAAGGGAAGTCTTCAATGCAACAGTCACCAGACTCAGCACATTCACCTGTATCCACAAATCCACACAACCACCCTCAGTTATAAACATTTTCAAAAAGAAGCTGCTACTCGGAGACACCGTGAACTTTCTCTGGGGCACAGAATCAGTAAATAAAAGCACAATCTAAAAATGTACACAGGAGTATTAGTAAAAGAAACTAAAGCAAATAAGCCTTTGTGTGAGGTCTTAGGCCTTTGTTATAGAGCATGCTCAGGGTTTTTTGGTTACTTGTCCCCACTCCTTGGCCAAACATGAGGGAATTTTTCTAGACTTTTCACTGAGGCTTCTGGAGGTAAACTCCACAAAAGTAGGAGATCCCCTTATTCTTAGTGCTCAGGAGGTTTTAACTCTCAAGCTAGTCTACACTCAGTCTCTAGAAATTTTCCAGAACTACTCCTTAAGCCTTTCTGCTCCTTACTGAGCTCAGGGGGCTGCTTGGAGTAAGCTAATCTTTCTGTGCAACCACTTCCCCATTTGTGGAGTCTCTGTCCTGACTTCAATTCCCTTTTGATTTTCAGATTGAATAGATTTTTCTTGTGTGGGCAGGATAAACAATGTCCAGAAGTGCAAGGCCCAGAACACTTGACGTTGAATCTGTAGCAAACCCGGGTCTACAGGCCAATGCTATTTAACAGAAATAAAATGTGGGCCACAGGGGCACACTAGGAATGCGCTTTACCACCAAGCCATAACCCCAGCCCCATATCTGTAATTCCAAATTTTCTAGTGATCACATTAAGAAAGTACAAGAAAATTACATATACAAAAGTACATGTAATTATATTTGTCTTTTTTTTTTTTTTTTAGTACTGCGAGTCAAACTCAGGAACTTGGGCTTGCCAGGCAGGTGTTTATGCCACTGAGCTATGTCCCCGGCCCCCCTACCCCACTACCCCAACCACACTTCCTCGTTCACCTACAAGCTCCCTCAGACTCCTCATCCACCCTTCTGCCCACATCTTGTCTTCCTAGACACCACACCGGAAACCCACTCCCTAAACCATTACCCTTTCTCCTTCACCTCTTCTCCTTTTTTCCAATTCTATGTTTGCACTGAGTCTGCATTTCCCCATCAGGCACCACACATGAGATATCGTTTAGTTTAGTGCTGCATCCTCAGCCCCAGGACAGCAGTCCACCATACTGGACTCTGAAGAAGTAGCTTCTCACTGCAGTTCCTGCTCTGTCCTTGGAGCCCACTCAGCTGAGGTGTCCTGTTGTTGCTACTGTTCTCATGCCCTCAGCTTGTGGGGCAAAGGATGTGCCCTGATACCAGTTAGTGGCCCCTGAGCTGCTAGACAGAGCATTGAGTCTTCCAGGTTTGGAAGCTCTGTTGCTCATGCAGAAAGTTAAGATTTTACTTACTTTGTGCACCTTTTCCTTTAAGAATGAGCTGAGTAGTGGGCAGATCCATTAGGAGGATAAGATCCTACAGGGCCGCTGCCCAACAGTCAGACCCAGGCCACCCAATCCCCTTATGGCAACCAAGGTCTTGCCTGAATTCCCCGTGAAGAAACTTTTGGCAAAAGAAATTGCCTAGCCAGGTGTGATGGTGCATACACCTGTAATCCCAGCACTTGGGAGGCTGAGGAAGGAAGATCATTGAGATTTTGAGGCCACCTTGGGCTACATAGTGAGTTCAAAGCCAGCCTGAACTACATAGCAAGATCCTGTCTCCAAAAAAATGCCTAAAAATAATTTCATGAGGATAATAAAATACAGTAACTAAAAATAACTATCTGCATTAACTACAAATACCTAGTTATGATTATGGACCCTGTCTTATCTATGGACTGTCTTGTTTATGGACATTTATATGACTTTCCTCCTAGCCATTTAGCTATGGTATTTTTCTGTCAAGTCAATTCTTATATTTTTTGGCCTTCTCTCATCTTTGTTAACTGGCCCAATAATGGCCTGTAGGCTTGAGTGTGTGTATGTTTTAACTGTGGTGCTGGGAATGAGCTCAGGGCCTGCTGCATGCTAGCCAAGTGCTATACAACTGAGCAACATTCACAGCCTTCAAATGTATGAAAAGGAACTGAACTGTTTTGGAGGCTTTTCAGTTGATCAGGTTACCACTTTAGGTAATGTGTTGGGCAGCATCTGGATCTGCACAGCTGGCCCTATCGGCTGCACGATAACCTCTGCACCTTGACTAACTTATGGTTCTCTGAGCCAAGTGCACACACATTTACCACAGTGTCCACGTGCTCCCACACAGATGCCTACTTGTTCCTATGGTGACCGCCATACCTTCTGCACTCACTGTCTCTCCCACTTATGTAATCACCACTAGATAGTGCCATGCAGCACTTCAATCTTACTAAATTGTTGGAGAAGGATGTAAGATTGGTCCAAAAGGACAAAGGAATTAAACATTTGGACTGCAAGTCATAAAAATATAATGGGTGGGACATACCCCGAGGAAGAGAGGGAAGCAATGTTGAGACAGATCTTAAGGCTGGAAACATTGTTCCAAAAGGAGCTAGAGGTAGGAGTCCCAATTTACGTCAGTGAGAGGTTTTTATCAGCTTTGAGGGTGGGCATGTACAGAAACTGCAGAGCAAGTGCTAGGACTGGCTCTGGTCTGAGTGTGTTCTCCGAAGTCGTGTACGCTGGAAGCTTGGTCCTCATCTGGAGGTGCTGAGCCAGTGAACTGCAAAGAGGTGGGTGTGGTGGAAAGCACATGGGTCCCTGGGGTGTCACCTGCAGAAAGGATTATTTCTGGTTGCAGAGAGTAAATTAGTTCTACTAAGAGTAAGCTGTTATAAAAAGAGTGAGCCTGCCCCATGAATCTCTGTGACTTCCTGTCTCACTTCATCTCTTCCATACAGGCTCCCTCCACTGTGTCACCATCTGCCAAAGGGGCCAGGCAGAAGCCCAAAGATGGGGCCACTCAGCCCCCAGGAGCATGGCAAAAAGAGACCACCTTTCTTTATAAAGTATGTAGCCTCAGATATTTTATATCACCCTGTTATAATCACTGAAAAGGGACCAACAGAAGTCTGAAGAAAACGGGATTCACTGCTGAGAAGATTCTGTGTGCTTTTGGATAAACTCGAAGGAACTATCAGTACATGAGGTCACCAAAGGAGCTGGTGGTAGAAGGCAAAAGATTTGTACAATCTGAAGGGAAACCAGAGTATAGGAGTAGTGGTAGAAAGGAGAGTTGGATTTTAGCGCTTGCTATTCAAATGGGGAAGGAGTTCAGGTCCACAGATATGTACAGATGTGTTCCGCATCTGTGAAAAAGGAGACCCTTGTGCCTCAAGTTTGTGAAACGGAATATGGACTTAAGGGGAATGAGTTACTGGTCTCCGCAGACTGCCCATCCCAGGGGCAGCCACAGAAAGCAGAAGCTCTCCAAAGGAGGAAGATGAAATCATCAGGGAGGCATAGAGGGGAGATCGCTGAGGTCAGGACTCGGGAGTTGTTTTCCTTCCCATGATTTGAGTTTGGAAAGAAGGAGAAAACTTCAGGCAAACAGACTGTCTTAACAAAGAGGGTTCCAGTTTTCACTCACCTGTCCCAAAGCTCCCTCAAATCTGTTGTCTGGCACACTGTGTGTTTTATCTTTGGGCTCAAATTGGCAACAGAGACACCTAGCACACCCATCTCCTGCGGTGTGGCATGCCTGTGGTGAGTGATTCTGTGGTTCCTGCCATTAGAGGGGGAGTCGGTCTTCCCACCCCAGAATTGGGGCTGGCCTTAGGATTGGCTTTCACCAAAACCATATTGTGAATATGCCATTCTCAAACCAGCCCCAAGGGACCTGGCAGCTTCTGCTTTTGTCTATCAGGCTCAATCTCTATGTAAAGAAGCTCTTCCCTACCCTGCTAGAGAAAGGGACTCCTGTATGTTTGCTTTTTGTTTTGTTTTGCATTGCTTGTTTTTGGCAGGGTTTCATTCATGCTAAGTAGGCATTCTACAATTTAACTACACTTCCTTGCCCAGCATGTGTGTGGGAAAAAAATTTCTTGTTAGATTTAGGCTTATGGATGTACATTTTATTGATTAAATAAAGAATAGGATTATTGAACTGCTTTTTGGGGGGTGGGACAGTACTGGGAATTAAACCCAAAGTCTTTGCACTGAGCCACATCTCTGACCCCTTTTTTATTTTTATTTTAAGACAAGGTCTCCCTAAATTGCCCAAATGCTTGGACTGGGCTCAAACTTGTGACCCTCCTGCCTCTGCCTCTTAGAGTGCTAGGATTACTGGTGTGTACCACCACGCCTGGCCTGCATTTTTTTCTTCAACATACTTAAGGAAAAGATGCAGGACTTTTAGGAAAAAGCTTATAAATCTCCATCTAGCACTTTCTCCATAGGCTTCAGAGAGTCATTTGCTTTTCCCGATGGTGTTTGAATGTCTATACATAAATGTGGGTATACACAATAGCACTTAGGACTCGTGTTTAGGTGTAAACACAAAAGAATACCACAGATACAAAGACGACAAACTCAGCCAATCTTTACTGGTAATTTGTTAGCTGTGACAAGCCTCAAAGTGGCAGACAGAAGACCTGTGGTGTTGATTAGGACATGGATGCAGGCTTTCCCTAGGCCACTGTGACTGGGCTCTGCACTGTGCGGATGAGGTGCAGCTTCTGGGTTTTTGTGATGGAGTAAAGACATGATCACATGGAATTAAAATCACACAGCAGATCCAGCAAGAGCACCATTGTTACAGTTTCAATTGTGAATGTCCCTCAAAGTCCATTTGTTGAGAAAAGCTCCCCAGCCCACTGCACTACTAGGAGTGGGACAACCTTTAGAAATGGGGCCCTAGCAGGTATGCCCTTGAAGAAAGATTAGGGTCCTGGCCCATTTCTCCCTCTCTGTCTCTCTCTGTCTCTGCCTCACCCCACCTTGCTTGTCCTAAGGTAAGCAGGCTCAGGTGCCTCTTCCAAGCATATCCACCTTAAAGCATTGACTTGCCACAGGCCCAAAGCAACAAACCCAAGCAAACATAGACTGTAACTTCTGAAAGTAGCGAGTGGCTGAGACTGGAAAGTGATCACACATATGAAAGGTAAGGCAATGCTAGTCAGAAAAAACAGAATGCCTGAGGCAAGCCACGCGATCAAGCTGCTTCAGCCCAAGACAATCCAAGCAATCAGTTGCTAGGCAAAGCTATGTCACGTAACACCAGCTTTATCAAATGCATAATTAAGGGCTCCTACAGGAGCTGAGCAGTTTCTTTCCTCCCACCAGCAGAGAAGGGGCTCCGCCTGAACTCAGCTTTTGTCTCTCATCTTTATTTTTCCCATCCTCTTGATGTCTTCCTCCCACACATCAATGGGGCACATCTTTTTCCGTTTTTGGGGGGGTTGGGGGTTTTTTTGGTACTGGGAATCAAACTCACAATCTTGTGCTTTCCAGGTAGGCACTATGCCACTGAGCTATATCCTGAGACAGGTCCATGAACAATTAACTCCCAAATAGCCAAATTAGAATTTAGTAATGCTTTTAATAGTTGAGCCTAAAGGCCACCACTCACGCCTCTGTTTCAAGGCTGAGAAGTGAGAGCCCCGAGCCCATTGTATGTAGGGCTTATAAAGACAAAAACAACAATGAATACACAGGTGTAGCAGTGACATTATGCTTGAGTAACTCCCACTCCAGTGCCCGGGGCTAGCTCGGGCGGCAGGCCCCGGCTGGCAAAGCGAAGGCAGGCAGGACCTGCCTGTCCCCTGCCACCAAGGGGCTCCCATTCCAGCGCCGGAGCTAGCTCAGGGGGCAGGCCCCGGCACGCAAAGTGAAGCGAAGACAGGCAGGCCCTGACTGCCCCCCCCCCCCCCCCCCCCCCCCCCCCCCCCCCCCCCCCCCCCCGGCACCGAGGGCCTCTCGTTCAAGTGCCTGGGGCTAGCTAGGGCTTGGGCCCCGGCGGCAAAGCGAAGTGAAGCCAAGGCAGGCAGGCCCCGCCTGCCACACGCCCCTGAGGGCCTCCTGTTCAAGTGCCCGGGGCTAGCTCTGGGGGGCAGGACCGGGCCAGCGAAGCAAACCAAACCGAAGGCCGGCAGGCCCTGCCTGACCTCCGCTGCAGAGGGCCTCTGGTTCCTGCACCTGGGGCTAGCTCGGGGGACAGGCCCTGGCCGGCAAAGTGAAGCAAAGCGAAGACAGGCAGGCTCTGCCAGCCCCCCGCAGCCGAGGGCCTCCCGTTCCAGCGCCCAGGCCTAGCTCTGGGGGCATGCCCCGGCCAGCGAGGCAAAGCCAACTGAAGGCAGGGAGGCCCTGCCTGCCCCCCGCAGCCAGTGTCCCGGGGCTACCTGAGGAGGCAGGCTGCCGGCCCCCTGCCGCTGCCAGGCTCCCCTGCCTACCAAGGCACCGGGGCTAGCTGGGGAGGCAGGCTGCTGGCCCCCTGCCGCTGCTCCCCTGCCTGGCCAACCTGCAGAGCATGGACAGCTGGTCGACTTGTGGAGCAGGGACAACTGGTCGACCTGCAGAGCAGGGACAACTGGACGACCTGCAGAGCAGGGACAGCTGGTAGACCTGTGGTCAACCTGCAGAACATGGACAGCTGTTCAACCTGCAAAGCGGGGGCAACTGGTTGACCTGCAGAACAGGGACAGCGGGTCGACCTGTGGAGCGGGAACAAATGGTTGAACTGCAGAGCAGGGACAACTGGTGGAACTATGGATCAGGGAAAACTGGTCGACCTGCAGAACAGGGACAGCTGGTCGACCTGTGGATCAGGGACAATAGGTCGACCTGCAGAGCAGGGACGACTGGTCGACCTGTGGAGCGGGGACGACTGGTCGACCTGCAGAGCAAGGACAGCAGGTTGATCTGTGGAGCAGGGACAACTGGTTGAACTGGAGCGCAGGGACAGTTGGTCAACCTGCAGAGGGGGGACAACTGGTCAACAAGCCTAATGTTGGCCTCCAAAGGGTACAAGTTATGACAACCTTTGCATATTGGAGTCACCTGTCCCAACAGACAATTTACCCACACTGTTTAGATCCATCTTAAATGATCTTCAGACTGTTTGGTAATATTAGTTGGCTCTACCCAGGTTTTGGACCAACTGCTCTGGTGAGATTCATTGTCATTATATGTCAGACAAGTTCTTTAAAATTGCTTCCGCTTTCACAGATGGGTCTTCTTAGGAAAAGGAAGTTTATACCATGGCTTCCTCTTCCAAAGTATTGGATACAGGTTTCTCACTTCATGATCAAAAATCAAATTACAAAAACATTAAGGGGAATCAATCCCTTTCACTTCACTTATTCATACATACTAATTAAACATTTTAAATTTTACAAAAGATGGGCAAATAACAGTAGAAAGACAATTCTGTCAGGTGAAAAAAAAAATTAGAAAGTATCCTTTGAAAAATTCTCCGTAGTGGACAGTGGAAGGGATTCCCAAGTCCTGCCCAGATTCCTATATTATATATGGTTAGTGATTAATTTATATAGAGACAGCTACTTTGTAAAGATATTGAACTTGATCAATTGTTCTGCCAACTACAAACTCATATTTATAATAGAGATTTTCGTGTCTTCATACCTCATCATTGTTCACATTCATACCTTCCTGGTGACATGGTGAATTATAATAATGAAGTTGATCAAGTTGTTGCTAGTTCTTCACCAGATTGCTTACTCACTGAATTTCACACTTTAACTCGTGTGTATACCAAAGGTGTATCTCAAACATTTCCTCAACTTTCCATTCAACGGTCTCGTAAAATCATTTCATTTTGTCCTATTTGTGGTCTACTCAATAATCCTATTTTTCAGCCTGGAACAAATCCTGGAGGCTGGCAAAGGAATGAGTTGCAGCAAAATTGATGTAACACATATTCCTGCCTTTGGGAAACTTGGATTTGTACATGTTATTCATACAGATTCTGGCTTTCTATGGGCCTGTGATCAATCAGGAAAAGAATCTATTTGTACATGTTAAAAGTCATTTGTTAGAGTGTTCTGCTATTATAGGCAAAGCTAAAGCAATTAAAACTGACAGTGGACCTGCCATTCTTTCCAACACTTCTGTGCGTTGTGGGATATTAATCATTATGCCAGCATTCCCTACAATCTTCAAGGACAAGGTATGATTAAGAAGGACACATGCTACTCTGAAATTTATGTTAGCTAAACAAAAAGGGAGAAATAGGAATAGAAGTTCACTGCACCAATGACTGCATAAAGCCCTATTCACTTAACATTTTTTCGATATTAGTAAAGATTTTCCCACTAGAGCAACAGAAAAGTTTTGGACCAATTTCATTAAGGGGCAACCAGAACCAATAGGACAACTTATCTTGAAGAAAAATATTCTCACAAAAATATGGAAAAGAGGGATTATTCAAACTTGGGGTCAAGCATTTTCTTGTGTTATTACAGACTCAGGCGAAAAAATATGCTTACCTGCTAGAAGAATTAAACCTCGACATGAGCCACAAAAGAGTCAGATTCGATCTGAATCCTCCAGTGGAAGAGATGAGAGTGATGTCACTGCAACACCGATGCAGACACCGACCAGGAACACCCAGAAAGCACAACCCCAACCTGGGGAAAACTTAAGAAATTAACCCACGATTCTGAGGAGCTACTGGACTCCACTGGACAAGGGTCTACAGCTGGTAATATGTTTCTAGGCATGAGGGCTGTAATATACTTAATATCGAAACGGTACTCAACTCTCTTTTGCAATTAATGCTACTCATTACTCACAAGCCTGTGTTCATCTTCCTTATAATATCATGACGAATGAAGCAAAATGGTATACTTCTGAACTCTTGCTCAGACTTACTGATTGTAGTTTTCATACCTGTTTAAATAACTCTATAGCATTTCGTTATTCTAAAATAGTGTGTGTGTGTGTGTGTGTGTGTGTGTGTGTGTGTATCTGTATAATATATATGCTTAAGTATAGAACAGAAATCTGGATACCCATCAATTTAGAAAGACCATGTCACCAAACCCTAGCTATATGCATGTTGCAAAATTTTAGAGATAAGCAAGAGATTTGTATGAATTCTGTTTGCAAATGTATCCTTCCAAAATCTCCCTAAGAGATCTCTGCCAATTGACAACAAAATCTGACTATTCTATTCAAATCACAAATTTCTAAAACAGTAAGTTAGTAGAATTCAACTTAGTCAAAACTATATTGGAGTGCACTCTGATTTTGTAAAGATGTTTGTTTGTTCTGGGTACTTGTTTATGTGTTTGCCTGTCATTCAGTGAACAGCTGTTCCCCTTCATTTTGAGCTCACCAATTTTTATTTTATCATTTGATCTTAATACAATGGGATCATAGATCTTAAAGCACGTGTTCACCTCCTTTTTAGCACTGTTTTTGAGTAACATTGCTTTGCTTTCACTGAAACGCCTATATCTGCAAACAGTGAATGTGTTGCATCTTTTACAGAAACAGTAGGGAAGCACTGTGGGATGGCATATAAATTTCTCTCAATGAGATCTTGTTAGGAAAACACAGTGCACTTTGCTTGAGAAGGCCTGGTATATAGGTGCTTCACTTCTTGCTAAGGTTTACTGTGAAACCCCTGTATAATGAATGTCAATTCTACAGAAAACTTCCTGATATTCTTGCACACTGGTTTGTGTTGCCTTCTACATATATCCTGAAACTGTGCACAGCCCTACATTTTGTAAGTTGTAACTGTTTTTTAGCAGTGCTTCTGAGTAACCTAGCTTTACTCTCACGGAAACGCCTATGTCCACAAAGAGTGAATGTGTTGGAACTTTCACAGAAACAGTAAGTAAGATCTGTGGAATGAGAGGTAAGTTTGTACAATGAGATCTTGTTAGGAAAACATAGTTCAGTTTGCTTCAGAATGCCTTGTATACAGGTGCTTCACTTGTTACTAAGGTTTATTGTGAAACCCCTGTATAATGAAATTAAATTCTACACAAAACTTCCTGAAACACGCACACACTGGTTTGTTTACCCATCTACATATATCCTGAAACTGTGCACAGCCCTACATTGTGTAATTCAGAACTGATTTTTAGCATTGTTTCTGAGTAACATTTTTTGCTTTCACTGAAACGCCTATGTCTGGAAACAGTGAGTGTGTTGCAATCTTTACACAAACATTAGGTAAGCACTTTGGAACAGGATTGTATCAGTCAGGGTTTACTAGAGAAACAGATTTAACACAAGATATACAAATATACAACAAATTACCTATTTGGCTTACAATGGTCAGCTACAGGATTAGATGAGGAAGTGTGCAGACACACAGAGGGTGTCTACACACTGGAGGTTGAACAGCCCAGGCCTGGGGCCTGGATCTCACCACAGTGTCTGTGCAAGTCTGTATCAAGGTCTGTTGGGTCTGTGACGAAATGCTGATGAATCTATGATGAAGTCCCAGGCGGAAGCCAAAGAGTCTGCACCGGAAGCCAGGAGACGACCAAGCTGAGGGTGAAGACTGGAGCTCCTCCGAAGAGCTCAAACCCGGTCCTTCTTTTCCTTTAGTCTCCCAGCTCAGGGGAGGTGGGGGGGGGTCCTCTACACCCACACCCTCTGTATGCCTTCCTCTTGCACAGGTTTAGAATGAATACAAATAAACACCTGGCTTCCTGTTGAGTCACACAGTTCACCTTTAAAGCTTCCCAAATTAACATAAACAACATCCCACAAGGCTAAGGGCATATCCTGTTTACCCCAAGATTTACAACTGCTGAGTTATTTAGTTAAACCTCTAGACTCCCCAAGTTGACACAATGTATCAACCATAACAGGGATATAAGTTTTTCACAGTGAGATCTTGTTCGGATAGCACAGTGTAGTTTGCTTGAGTAGACTTTGTATACAGGTGCTTCACTTGTCACTAAGGTTTTGTTGTGGTTCATACATTGTGTCAATTTGGGGAGTCTAGAGGTTTGGCTAAGTAACTCACCAGTTGTAAATCTTCCAGTAAAAAGGACATGCCCTTACCCTTCTGGGATGTTGTTTATTGTGTTAATTTGGGAAGTTTAAAAGGTTAACTATGTGACTCAGAAGGGAGCTGGGGTGCTTATTTGTATTCATCCTGAACCTGTGGAAGAGGAGGGCATGGAGATTCTGTGAGTGCTACACGCCCCCTGCATGGGGTAGGCTGTTTAAAATGTAAGAGATGAGAAGAGGCTGCTTGCAGCCATTCTACCTTTTTGCTGATTGCTTTTGTTGTGTTCTGTTCCCATGTGTTGGCTCCTACATATATCCTGAAGCTGTGCAGAGCCCTACATTATGAAAGTTGAAACTGATTTTCAGCACTGTGTTTGAGTAATATTGCTTTGTTTTCTCGGAAATGCTGATGTCCGCTAACAGTGAATGTGTTGCAACTTTTATAGAAACAGTAAGGAACAACTGAGAAAAGGTATATAAGTTTCTCACAATAAGATCTTGTTAGGAAAACACAATGCAGTTTCCTGAGAAGGTCTTGTACGCAGACACTTTACTTGTTACTAAGAGTTATTGTGATACACCTATATAATGATAGTCAATTCTTCACTAAACTTCCTGAAACATTGTCACACTGGTTTGTGTTGCCTTGTACATATATCCTGAAACTGTGCACAGCCCGACATTGTGTAAGTTGTGACTGCTTTTTAGCACTGTTTCTGAGTAACATTGCTTTGCTTTCACTGAAACGCCTATATCCGAAAATACTCAATACGTTGCAACTTTTACAGAAATAGTAGGGAAGCACTGTGGAACGGGATATACATTTCTTACAATGAGATCTTGTTAGGAAAGCACATTGCAGTTTCCTTGAGAAGACCTAGTATACATGTGATTCACTTGTTAAAAAGATTTACTGTGATACCCCTGTATAATGAAAGTCACTTCTACACAAAACTTTCTGAAACACTCCCACACATTATTTGTTTCCTTCTACATATATCCTGCAACTGTGCACAGTCCTACATTGTGTAAGTTTTATCTCCCTTTAACCACTGTTTTTGAGTAACATTACTTTGCTTTCACTGAAATGACTATGTCCGCAAATAGTGAATGTATTGCAAATTTCACAGAAACAGTAGGGAAGAAGTGGGGCATGGGATATAAGTTTCCCACAATGAGATCTAATGAGCAAAACACAGTGCAGTTTGCTCAGAGCGCCTTGGACACACTTTATTTGTTAATAACGGTTATTGTGATATCCCTGTATAACGGAAGTCACTTCTACACAAAACTTCCGGAAATTCTCACACACTGGTTTGTGTTGCCCTCTACTTATATCACGAAACTGTGCATAGGGCTACGTTGTGGAAGTTGTAACTGCTTTTTAGCACTGTTTCTGAGTAACATTGCTTTGCTTTCATTGAAACACGTGTATCCACAAAGAGTGAATGTGTTGCAAATATTACAGAAACAGTATGGAAGCACTGTGGAATGGGATATAAGTTTCTCACCACGAGATCTTGTTAGGAAAACAGTGTAGTTTGCTTGAGAAGGCCTTGTATACAGGTGCTTTACGTGGTACTAAGGTTTACTGTGAAAGCCCTGTATAATGAAAGACAATTCTACACAAAACATGCTGATATACTCGCACATGGGTTTGTGTTACATTCTACATATATCCTGAAACTGTGCAGATCCTTACATTATGTCACTTGTAACTGCTTTTTAGCACTGTTTTTGAGTAACATTGCTTTGCTTTCAGTGAAACACATATGTTCACAAATAGTGAGTATGTAACAACATTTACAGAAACAGTAGGGAAACACTGTGGAATGGGATATAAGTTTCTCACAATGAGATCTTCTTAGGAAAACACAGTGCAGTTTGCTTGAGAAAGCCTTGTGTACAGGTTCTTCACTTGTTACTAAGGTTTATTTTGAAACCCCTGTATAATGAAAGTCACTTCTACACAAAACTTCCTGATATACTCGCACACTGGTTTGTGTTGCCTTCTACATATATCCTTAAACTGTGCACAGCCCTACATTGTGTAAGTTCTAACTGCTTTGTAGCGCTGTTTCTGAGTAACATTGCTTTGCTTTCACTCAAAAACCTATGTCCAAAATCAGTGAATGAGTTGTAACTTTTACAGAAACAGTAGGGAAGCACTGTCGAACAGAACATAAGTTTCTCACAATGAGATCTTGTTAGGAAAACATAGTGCAGTTTGCTTGAAAAGCCTTGTATACAGGTGCTTCACTTATTCATAAGTTTTATTGTGAAATCCCTGTATAAGGAAAGTCACTTCTTCTACAAAAAACTTCCTGAAACATTCCCACACTGGTTTGTGTTGCCTTCTATATATATCATGACACTGTGCGCTGCCGTACATTGTGTAAGTTGAAACTGCATTTTACCACTGTTTCTAAGTAACATTGCTTTGTTTTCACTGAAATGCGTATGTCCACAAACAGTGAATGTGTTACAACTTTTACAGAAACAGTAGGGAAGCACTGTGGAATGGGATATAAGTTTCTCACAATGAGATCATATTAGGAAAACACAGTGCAGTTTGCTTGATAAGGCCTTGTATACAGCTGCTTCACTTGTTACTAAGGTTTATTTTGAAACCCCTGCATATTGAATGTCACTTGTACACAAAACTTCCTGATATACTCGCACACTGGTTTGTGGTACTTCTACATATATCCTGAAAGTGTGCACAGCCCTACATTGTGTAAGATATAACTACTTTTTAGCATAGTTTCTGAGTAACATTGGTTTGCTTTCACTCAAAGACCTATGTCAAAAATCAGTGAACGTGTTGCAACTTTTACAGAAACAGTAGCAAAGCAAAGCACTGTGGAATGGGATATGTGTGTCACAACGAGATTTTGATTGGAAAACATAGTGCAATTTTCTAGAGAAGGCCTTGTATACAGGTGTTCACTTGTTAATAAGGTTTATTGTGAAATCCCTGTATAATGAAAGTCACTTCTACATAAAACTTCCTGAAACACCCCACACTGGTTTGTGTTGCCTTCTAAATATATCCTGAAACTGTGCACAGCCCTATATTGTGTAAGTTATAACTGCTTTTGAGCACTGTTTCAGAGTAACATTGCTTTGCTTTCACTAAAACACATATGTCCGCAAACAGTGAATGTGTTGAAACTTTTACAGAAAGAGGGAGGCACTGTGAAACGGGATATAAGTTTCTCACAATGAGATCTTGTTAGGAAAACACAGTGCAGTTTGCTAGAGAATGCCTTGTATACAGGTGCTTCACTTGTTACTAAGGTTTATTGTCTAACCCCTGTATAACGAAAATCACTTCTACACAAAACGTCCTGAAATACTCCCATTCTGTTTTGTGTTGCCTTCTACATATACCCTGAAACTGTGCACAGCCCTACATTGTGTATGTTGTAACCGCTTTTTAGCACAGTTTCCACGTAATATTGCTTTGCTTTCCTTGAAACGCATATGTCCGCAAAGAGTGAATGGGTTCCAACATTTACAGAAACAGTAGGGAAGCACTGTGGAATGGGATATAAGTTTCTCACAACAAAATCTTCTTAGGAAAACACAGTGCAGTGTTTTTGAGAATGCCTTGTATATAGTTGCTTCATTTGTTAATAAGGTTTATTGTGATATCCCTGTATAAGGGAAGTCACTTCACAAATCTTCCTGAAACACTCACAGACTGGTTTGTGTTGTGTTCTACACATATCCTGAAACTGTGCACAGCCCTACACTGTGTAAGTTGTAACTGCTTCTCAGCACTGTTTCTGAGTAGCGTTGCTTTACTTTCACTGAAATGCGTATGTCCGTAAATGGTGAATGTGTTGCATCTTTTACAGAAACAGTATGGAAGCACTGTGGAATGGGATATAAGTTTCTCACAACGAGATATTGTTAGGAAAACACAATGCAGTTTGCTTCAGAAGACTATGTATACATGTGCTTCACTTGTTATTAAGGTTTATTGTGAAACACCTGTATAATGAAAGTCACTACTACACAAAACTTCCTGAAACACTAGCACCCTGGTTTGTGTTCCCTTCTGCATATATCCTGAAACTGTGCACAGCCCGACATTTTGTACATTGTGACTGCTTTTTAGCACTCTTTCTGAGTAACATTGCTTTGCTTTCACTGAAACACCTATGTCCGAAAACAGTGAATGTGTTGCAACTTTTACAGAAACAGTAGGGAAGCACTGTGAAACAGGATAAAGCTTTCTCACAATGAGATCTTGTTAGCAAAACACAGTGCAGTTTACCTAGAATGCATGATATACAGGCACTTCACTTGTTACTAAGAGTTATTGTGATATCCCTGTATAATGAAAGTCACTTCTACACAAAATTTCCAGAAACACTCCCAGACTGGTTTGTGTTGCCTTTTACATATATCCTGACAGTGTGCACAGCCCTACACTGTGTATGTTGTAACTGCTTTTTAGCACTGTTTTTGAGTAACATTGCTTTCCTTTCACTGAAAGGCATATGCTGCAAAGAGTGAATATGTGGCAACTCTTAGAGAAACATTAGGGAAGCACTGTGGAATGAGATATAAGTTTGTCACAACGAGATCTTGTTTGGAAAACACAGTGCAGTTTGCTTGAGAAGGCCTTGTATACAAGTGCTTCACTTGTTACCAGTTTATTGTGAAACCCCTGTATAATGATCGTCATTTCTGCACAAAACTTCCTGAAACACTCATTAACTGGTTTGTGTTCCCTTCTACATATATCCTGAAATTGTGCACAGCCCTACATTGTGCAATTTCTAACTTCTTTATGGCACTGTTTCTGAGTAACATTACTTTGCTTTCACTGAATCGCCTATGTCCCCAAACAGTAAATGAGTGGCAACTTTTACAGAAAGAGTAGGGAAGGACTGAGGAATGGGATATAATTTTCTGACAATGAGATCTTGTTAGGAAAGCACAGTGCTGTTTGCCTGAAAAGGCTTTATATACAGGCACTTCCCTTGTTACTAAGTGTTATTGTGATAGCCCTGCATAAGGAAAGTCACTTCTACACAAAATTTCCTGAAACACTCCCATACTGGATTGTGTTGCCTTGTACATATATCCTCAATCTGTGCACGGTCCTACATTGTGTAAGTTGTAACTGTTTTTAGCAATGTTTCTGAATAAAATTGCTTTGCTTTCACTGACATGCCTACATCCATAAAGAGTGAATGTGTTGCACCTTTTACCAAAACAGCATGGAAGTACTGTAGAACGGGATATAAGTTTCTCACAATGAGATCTTGTTAGGAAAACACAGTGCAGTTTGCTTGAGAAAACCATGTATACATGTGCTTCACTTGTTACTAAGGTTTATTGTGAAACCCCTGTATAATGAAAGTCATTTCTACACAAAACTTCCTGAAACACTTGCACACTGGCTTGTGTTCCCTTCTATATATATCCTGCAAGTGTGCACAGCCATACATTGTGTAAGTTGTAACTGCGTTTTAGGACTGTTTCTGAGTAACATTGCATTGCTTTTGCTGAAACACCTATGTCCGCAAACTGTGAATGTGTTGCAACTTTACAGAAAGAGTACGGAAACACTGTGGAACAGGATATAAGTTTCACACAACAACATCTTGTTAGCAAAACACTGTGTAGTTTGCATCAGACATCTTTGTATTCAGGCGCTTTCTTACTAGAGGTTATTGTGATACTGCTGAATGACAAAAGTCCCTTCTACACAAATTTTCCTGAAACAATCCCATACTGGTTTGTGTTCCCTTCTACACATATCCTGAAAGTGTGCACAGCCCTACATTGTGTAAGTTGTAACTGCTTTTTAGCACTGTTTCTGAGTAACATTGCTTTGCTATCACTGAAACACTTATGTCCACAAACATTGAATGTGTTGCAACTTTTACAGAAACAGTAGGGAAGCATTGTGGAACAGGATATAAGTTTCACACAACAAGTTCTTGTTTCAAAAACACAGTGCACTTTGCTAGAGAAGGCCTTGTATACAGGCACTTCACTTGTTACTAAGGGTTATTGTGATACCCCTGTGTCATGAAAGTCACCCCTGTATAATGAAAGTGAATGCAATGGAATTTAGCAGTGTGGGAATATTTCAGCGAGTTTTTGCAGAAATTACTTTCGTTGTACATGGGTTTCACATGATCTCTTAGTAACAACTGAAGTTCCTGTATACAAGTCTTTATCAGGCAAAGAGATGTGTGTTTTCCTAAGAAGATCTGAATGTAAGAAACCTATACCCTTTTCCACAATGCTTCCCTACTGTTCCCCGAAAGGGTGCAAAACATTCACTCTTTGCGGCCAATACACCTATAAGTGAATGCAATGGAATATTACACAGAAACAGTGCTAAGAAGCATTTACAACTAACCCAATGTTGGACTGTGCACAGTGTCATGACATAAGTAGAATCCCAACTCTGCAGTGTAGAAATGTTTCAGCAAGTTATATTCAGTAGTTACTTTCCTTGTACATGGGTTTCACAAGAGCACTTTGTAACATGTGAAGCACCTATATAACTCCATATCAGGCAAAATGCTCTGTGTTTTCCTAAGAAGATCTCATTGGAAGAAAGCTATATCCCTTTCCACAATGCTTCCCTACTGTTCTGAAAAAGTTGCAACACATTCTCTCTTTGTGACCTATGTGCATATCACTGACTGCAATGGAATATTACTCTGAAACAGTGCTAGTAAGCACTTGCAAATTACCCAAAGTAGGGTCATGCACAGTACCATGACATAAGTAGAATAGAACACTTAGCAGCGCAGAAATGTTTCTGCCATTTTTGCAGTCGTCACTTTCATTGTACACAGATTTCACAAGATTTCTGAATAAGTGAAGCACCTGTATACAACTCCTTATCAGGCAAACTACTCTGTGTGTTCCTAAGAAGATCTCATTGTAAGAAACCTACATCCCTTTTCACAATGCTTCCCTACTGTTCTCCAAAGGATTGCAACACATTCACTGTTTCAGACCAATATGTATATAAGTGAATGCAGTGGAATTGTACTCAGCCACAGTGATAGCAAGCATTTACAACTTACCAAATGTTGGGCAATGCACAGTTTCATGACATATGTAGAAGGCAACACTTAGCAGTGTGGGAATGTTTCACCAAGTTATGTGCAGAAGTAACTTTCGTTGTACATGGGTTTCACAGGATCTCTTAGTATTAAGTGGACTGCCTGTATACAGGTCCTTATCAGGCAAACAGCTCTGTGTTTTCCTACGAAGATCTCTTTGTAAGAAACCTATATCCTTTTCTACAATGCCTCTTTACTGTTCCCCGAAAGGTTACAAAACATTCACTCTTTGCAGCTAATATCCGTATAAGTGAAAGCAATGGAATGTGACACAGAAACAGTGCTAAAAAGCATTTACAACTGACCCAATGTTGGGCTGTGCACAGTTTCATGACATAAGCAGAATGCCACACTTAGCAGTGTAGGAATGTTTCAGCAAGTTATAAGCAGTTGTTGCTTTCACCACACACGAGTTTCACAAGGTTTCTTAATAATAATGAAGAGCCTCTACACAAGTCCTTATCAGACAAACTACTCTGTATTTTCCTGAGAAGATCTCATTGTAAGTAACCTACATTCCTTTCCACAATGCTTCCCTACTGTTCTGGAGAAGTTGCAACACATTAACTCTTTTCATCCTATACTCATATAAGTGAATGCAATGGAATGTTACTCAGAAACAGTGCTAGCAAGCATTTACAAGATACCCAAAGTAGGACCTTGTACAGTGTCATGACATAAGTAGAATGGAACACTTAACAGTGTAGGAATGTTTCAGCCTGTTATATGCAATAGTTACTTTCGTTGTACACGTGTTTCACAAGATCTCTTAGTAATAACTACTTTGACAGGTGATATCCTGTCAAACCCTCACTGTGAGGGTTGTAAGATTTCTGACAAGTTCTGCACAACTGCTTAAAGTAAACCTTGTTTGTACCGCGGACACACCACAGGTATGCACTCTCCCAGCAAATTTGGCAGTCTTTGCAGTGATAATCGCCATATTTTGGCCTGGAAGCTTAGGCGCCCCATGCCTTGTTCTGCACTCAGTGGCAGCGACTTCTCATGCACAGTGGTGGCCAAGTCCCTGGAGTCCCCAGCCTTCCCTGCTGCCAGGGGCTTCTTTGGCCTCTGCAGCATGGGCTGTGGGTCCTCCTCACTCCTTTGGGACTCCTGCTGCTCCTGTCCAGGCCCTGGCAGTGGGCATGCCTTCCTCACTGCCCCCTTGTTTTCCTCCGGTGCCACAAGGGCTCTGCATGTTCGCCCGGGCCTCTTCCAGGAGCTGGCGAGGCAGTGAGAGCGTGGAAAGTGTGAGGTCCCACGTGGTGCTCTGGAGTCCCAGGCCCTGCACAGCGGCAGCTGCCACCCAAGCAGTGCACTGAACTGAGGCAGCACACTGCTGCTTCACCTGGACCCCACGTTGTGGCAGCTGGACCTGCAGGGGCATGGCTCAAAGCCTGGGTTCAAGTGAGACAGGAGTGTTGTAGAGGACAGCAAGGCAGAAGGCTGTCCCCTGCCCCAGAGCCGCCAGCCCTTGGCATCCATCGGGTAGGAAAAAGGATAGGAGTAGGGGCCACAGGCCAGTACCTGAATGTGCCCAGCACCTCAGCTCCCACTGTAGCCATTCAGGTGGCCCCATGATTTGATGGGGCCAAAGCAAGTTCCAATGTTGTTTCTCAGGAAGGGCTGAGAGTTCTTGATTCCTTGCATAGGGGCAGTGGGGAGAGGCGACCTTTTCTAACAGTTCTAGATGTACACTGATTATTCCAGCAGGACACTCCTTGACAATTAGTACTAGGACTGCCAGGTTTCGTTGAAGGGACAGATAATGGCTGTGCTGCCCTCATGCGTGTAGCAGAGCCGTTATGGGCAAAATGTCCCTTATGGTCACAGTGAAAACAGTCAGCCTTGTTTTTTCCTTTTCCTCCAGCCTGTGCACGCCTAACTTGATTGATAGCTGCTGCCAAGGCAGGCCGCACCCCCTGAACATATGAGCAGCCGAGATCTATGTGGATCCGAATCATCATCTCCTGCAACCATGCCCGTATTTTTTGTGGGCTCCTGAAACCTCTTTAACACGATCTATTCGCTTTTTTTGTGTGTGGTACTGGGAATCGAACTCAGGATCTTGCGCTTGCCAAGCAAGGTGCTGTGTAGCTGAGCTCTATCCCAGTTCCTTCTATTGCATTTTCAAAAGCCAGTTGTTAGACTATTAACTTGCTAGTTTCGGCATTACCTATGATCCTCTCACTAGCTTGCCTTAAGCATGTGGCAGACTCTTGAAAAGGTTCATCAGGGCCCTGATCCCTAGAAGCCAAATGGTCTCACCCTTGGAAGGAAGCTCCCCACAAGCCCTCAGGGCAGCCATCTTGGTTTGTTTTTATGCTGGCTGTTCAAAGGTCAGTTGATTATTGGTCATGGCAAAGGCACCTTCCCCACCTGGCACATCCTTTGTAATGGGTATGTGAGGAATACCACTAGGAATTGCCTGGCCTGTGCAATATTCCAAGAAGTTTCTTTCCCACAGTGAAGAGCCACCTGGATTCAAACACACTTTGGCTATGCCCTTCCAATCATTTGCAGCCATAACGAATGGTCCTAGAAGCACTACTAAACTCACAAGAAAGGGAGCAGTGGGGCCCTCATTAGCAACAGCTTGTTTGAACTCTTTCAGGGCTTTCAAAGGTATGGTTTCATAAGGACAAATGACTTGTGGATTTTGACAGACATGAACTTCACTTACACGGTGGATATGCCGAAAGCCCTCCGTGGTCTTCCCCCAGCCCACCCCTGCACCACTCTGCCCGTCTAGATTCCTTTAGTGCTCATTGGGAGGGAGATGGGAGAATAGCTGCACTCCCCCAGAGGAGGAAGGCACCTGGGTGGTGGATAAAGTTCCCCTAGGAACTGCTCAAGTGAACTGGGCGGGCCTCGTGCAAAAAGCATTTGCCAGGACACACCCCTCTAGTGGGAAAGAGTCCCTCTTGGGCCCTACCAACACTTCCTTCTTAAGGGATGGGCCTTGTTGTTGGTTTGGAGGAAGCAAGTGGTGTTGAGTCTCAGCTACCACCTGATGCCCTAAGAGCTCAAGAGCATGTGCCGCCTGCTGCCCTACGCTGTCTGCCAGCCCAGCCAGCCGAGGAGGCAGCCGGTAACCCCGGCCACGCAGCTCAAGGAACCCAGGAAGGAAACATCAGCGCTGAGACCCCCACTCCGGGCCAAGGATGCTTGCCGCACCACAGCAGCTCCCGCCCTGCCCAGGTTGCGCATCCTTTTCCATCCCGCCTGGGGCCCCCCTCTGCTCTGGGGGTCTCTGGGCTACCCTAGGCGCCAGCTGGCTCTCTCGGGCCCACCCGCCTCTAGCCCAGCTGCTCTACCGCACCCCACCCCAGCCCGGCCAGCTGTCCCCGGGCTCACAGTGCTGCCCCACCGGCCCCAGCCCCCAGGAGCCACCAGGGTGCCCGGAAAGCAGAAGACAGCCCCTAACCTGGCCCTAGGCTGCGCCTGCCCTGTTCCCTGCCTGGCTCAGGCACAGGTTCCCGGGTGCCCAGCTTCCCTGAGCCCACCCGCCACCACAGCCACCGCCAGCGATGACCACCGACCACCGCCCCCACCGCTGCCCCGCAAGAGAGGTGCAGGCTCTCTCCCTCCCACTGCCAGCAGAGAGGACATTTCCTGCTCCGCTGGGGGTGAGAAAGGCTTCTGGGAAGGGGGTTACTTGCAGGACACCCGTCACGCCCCACCCCGCTCCACATGGCATCATACCGCACACCCCCCAAGGAGGGGGCTCCTGGGGGGAATCACCTCCCTCCCCTGTGGGGCGAGGCAGGGCGGGGTGGGGTCCGTCCTGCTGGGCGGGTGGCTCTCCAGCTAGCTGGCTTGCCTGCTGTAGTAGGACAAGCCTCCCCTGGGTCCGCAGGGACCCATGGGTCCACAGCTCGGCAGGCGTGCGCGCGGGGTCCCAGGGGGTGGGACGGGGTGTGTCTCCTCCCCGCCCCCCGGCGCGCCTGACTCTCCCTCCAGCCTGGCTGTCGGCTGGGTCTCCAGCCACCTGTGTAACGGAGATCAGCGACAGCCGGGCTGCTCTCTGCTGCTGCGCGGTGCCCCACAGCGCCACCCTGCGCCGTGCTGCTCTGAGGCCGGCTGAGGCTGTTTGGGCCGCTCTGCACTGGGGAGGGTGCCCAGGGCCTTGGCACGCCCCTCTAGCAGTGATGTCCCCCCTCCCGTGCCCGGCAGCCTCTTCCCGGCTCCCTCTGCCTCACCGGGAGCTCTCCTGAAGTTTGCAGGCCTGGAGCTCCCTGTCTCCCTGTGGCCCGCAGCGTGGGCTTCCTCTTGCCCTGCCCGGGGATGCAGCCTGTGGGGCGTGCCTTGTCGCTGAGACCTGCTTCTCTGGCGCGTGGTGACTCGCTCTTTAGGTCTGTCCCCCAGCGGGGGATGGGGGTAGGGCTCCCCATCGAGGTGTGCATCCCTATCAAGGTCCTTGAGGTGGCATCTACCTCAGAGCAAGCCGCTGGTTCTTTTCCTACGTTGGCTCAGAAATCAACCACCTGCCAAAGGTGGCCTAGCCTGTGTCCGCTGTGCTTGGTAGTGGCCCTGGTTCCCCTTCCCAGGGAAGCCTCCAGGCTAGGCGGGGCGGGAGGGGCGGGTCTTCCCCGGCGGCAGATCTCTGTCGCCCCCTAGTGTTTCCAGCGCGCCAATGGCCCTCAGTCCTTCTGGGCCCGCGTCTCTGTTCCTAACACATTTTAGGAGACCCACCCTGACCGCCTACCCACTGTGAGTTGAAAAGTCAGGAGCGGAACTAAGGGCTGTGACTCGGGGAAGCCTCAAAACTCCAGGGGCAGCACGAAGGATGGGGAAGAGCTCGCCCGCGGGCCCAGGATGCATAGGCTGACCCTTCTCTCCCCTCGGGAAAGAAACAAAACACAAAATGATGCCATGGCACTTGGGAGTAAGCAGACAGCAAGAGGAGAGGAGAGGACAAGGCAGGGAAGGATTAGGGAAGGGTTGGGGAAGAGAAGGGAGGGGAGGAGAGGGAGGAAGAGGGAAGGGGAGGGCAAGGGAGAGCAGAGTGGAAGGCCCTAGCTGGTGCCTTAGTGCAATCTTTCAACCACAGATTGTTGTCAAAGTTGCTCTTCCTGAGCACCCAGTCCCTGTCCCCCAGCATTGCCAGTGCAAGGCCCTGCTGCAGCAGGTTGGCCCTTTCTTTTTGCCAAATGCAGTGGGTACTGATGCAGTTTGTCAGCCTCGCAGCATCTGACAAGGTGAGAGCGTTTGTGTGCGGTCGTGGAGGAGCCCCAGCAGCCTGGTGGAGGTCATGAGCTGTAGGCCGTGCCTGGAGACTGCTGCAATGGTTCCTGGCAATATTGAATGGCACAGACCCAGAACATGGAGCAGTCTGCAGCTAATGCCACTCATACAGGCTCTGAGCAGTGGAGGAGGGTAGGTCTCACTATGAGTGGCTTATTCTCCCTGCCAGCTCGCCTTGCTGAATGTGAAAGCATGTGGGGTCTCTGACTTTCAGGGTCCAGAGCGGTAGGGAGGTCAGTGCAGAGCCTGTATCATACACACAGGCTAGGTGCCTTGAAAGAAAGGACACTCAACTGACACAAGTTCAGGAAGTTGTTGACCTCTCATAGAATAACTCCTGGGGCAGTCCATATACCTGGAGAGAGAGACCAGTCGAATCAAATTCTAAATGTGATCAGCCAGACCATAGCATTGGAGCTTGGAATTTGCTTTTTAAAAATGTCTAGTGAAGCTGTTTGAGGTTCTGAGTCTTTGGAATCCCAATACTCAGCAAGACTAGGGCAAGAGGGTTATACACTTGAGCCCAGACTGAGAAATTTGGCTGCATAGTGAGACCCAGTGTCAAAATTTAAAAATAAAAAAGTAAAAAAGGCTGGTGATGTTGCTCAGTGAGAAGGTCTTGGGTTCAACCGCCGTACAAATACCAAATTTACTGACTTAGAAGCAGCTGAGTTAAGAAAATCCTGCAGCTTCCATGGGGAAAGATTGGAGGGAATTCTCCAAAGGACCTTCAGCTCCTGGGGTCCAGAATGTTCCAAGATTTTGTATTTTATAACAGAAATTTAATCAAAATGATTGTCCATTTTCAAGTAGCAGAGCTGGGGCCATGCCATACTGTTCTTATGTCCTCTGAGATGTGACAAAGTGAGCCAAGGTGGTCTGTCAACACAGGGATGCCAGAGCTTGTACAGCTGCATTTGCCAGCAGTCAACATGAAGCTCTGTGCCCAGACACTGTGTATCTGCAGACTCCGTTCACAGGAAGGGCTCCTCCCCGGCTTCTGTGACTGTTATCCAGAAACTCCACTGCTAGGAATCTATCTCACAAATGAGGTTTACAAAGGTAGCTGTTTCCTATCGGATAGCGGATGATAGGGCCATGTCCCCAGGTCATACACTCAATCCCAGAGAAGCTGTGCCCTGACACACACTGCCCCCCACCAGCTAACACACCCACACCTGAGCCTAAGACGAGACAGGAAAAGGAGCACCTGGGCAGAGCCCACTGTTCCTGGGTGGGACGATGGTCACTATGTGTCTTGGTTACTTTTCTCTCATTGCTGAGACAAAATACCCAACACCCAAAATGAAGGAAGGAAAGGTTTATTTAGTTTACAGGTTGTGGAGGTTTCAGTCCATACTTGGCTGGCTCAGAGGCAGAGTGGCACATGGCAGAAGGCAAATTGCATAGAGGCAGAACACAGCAAAAACAAGAGCAAAAGGGAGGAATGGCAGCAAGCAGCCCCTTCCCTTACACTGTAAACAGGCTACCCCCACCCAGGGGGCGTGTACCTCTCACACAATCTCCATATCCTCCTCTTCCACAGTCTCAGGATGTATATAAGGTAAGCACCTTAGCTTCCTCCTGAGTCACTCAGTTATACCTCTGGACTCCCCAAGTTGACACAAGGTATCAACCGTAACACTATGTCCTTTCTTTTATTATTTACTTCCAAAATCCTCTGTCCAAAGAAAAACATGATTGTGGTGATGTGAGAAATGCAGCATAGGTAACGGACAGGGTCATAAGATGAGTGGTGGCCAGGATCTAGCAGGAGGAGAAAGAAGAGAAAATACTCTGGGTGCAGAATTGAGGTGTTCTAGACTGGACAGTGGCGAAGGTTGTGAAACACTGAGAGCACACTAGATGCCGCCCGGCTGGTTATTTTAAATAAGGCTAAAATCTTAAGCTTTATTTATGTTAATTCTATCACTGGCATAGCTCAGGGAAGTGAGGATAGCAGTCAGTACGGTACTGAGTAAACCTGGACGAGAAGGGGATGGCAGATGTGGGTCAATAGCTGCCCCAGGTAAGGCTCAAGAGGAGATCCCTGCTGTGGAGCCACCAGGAGTTGCAGTTCTGCAGCTGGTGGAGAAGGGGATCCAGGTGCCGGCTCATGCTCTGGGGCTTTGGTATTGCCAGCACCATCGGTGGCCAAGTCCTACTGAACTGCTGAGAACATGGGGCTGAAGCAAAGCCCACACCCCAGTCCTCCTTACCCCAGGGCTCTGCCTCAGGGGGCTCAGGAGGCTCCAGAAGAAGCTCAGCCTGGGGATCCATATAAGAGTGCAGCTCCAGTGAAGAGTCAAGGACAGTAGAGGTGGACCTGGGGCAGGTGGGGAGGCAGCAAGGTGAGAGGCCTGGCTTTTCCTCCCATACTAGCTGCCCAGGACACCTACAGGGAGGGACACGTGGGCCTCCTGCCCAGTCAGTGCAGTGTCCAGCCCCACCCTCTCCCACCCCCTGGTGGGGCAGAGGAGTCCCAGACAGCTCCAGGAGGCTGACAGAAGGCTCTGTGAGAGGGAGTCCATGCTTAGTGGTGCGACACCTCTGCCTTCTTCAGGGAAACCTGACAGCGTCTCCCCCACGCCCCCTGCCTCAGGTCAGCTCAGTGAAGACAGATGTGTCCTTGCACTCAAGGGTGCTGGGCTGCTGCTCCACAAACATCTGAGAAGTGAGAGGCCAGTGGGAGTCTGTCTTGCCTCTCTGCAGTCTGCAGTTCACGCAGCCATGTGTTTCCCAGTTCTTTTTGCCTCTACAGAGCTCCTCATACAGTAACTGTATCCACTAGGGAGGTCTGGATCAACTACACTGATGTGAGCAACATCTGTTCTGCTGCCCAGGGTGTCTTTTAGGCCCCAAAAGAACGTTGAAACTCAAAAGAGTGATACTTGCACCTGCTCTGCTTGTAGGATCATGGTCAATACCTAGAAAAGGGTCTGCATATAGTGTGTCTTCATTTGTTGTCTTGTATCACCCACATGCTCTTCCATGACATCTGAGGGGCATGGGCCTTTGCCACCCACAAGAACTCCTGCTGTGGGCTCACCCTGAAGCCCATAGAGTGACTCTCCAATCTCCTTTACAATGAACAGAACAGCTTCCCCAAAGTGTGGGTCAGTGAGGAGTGGAAGATCATCCTTGAGAACCAGCACAGCCCCTGCAGCAAGTCTTCCACGGGGTCAAGGCCATAGCTAACCACTTTCCAGAGAGCCCCCATTTCATCCTCAGTGACCCTGTGACCTTGATCATCCAGCACTGACTGTTCAGAGTTACAAACTCTGGCTTAGAGGGGTGCTTTGGTATTGCCAGCATCATCAGTGGCCAAGTCCTACTGGACTGCTGAGAATAGAACTCACCTTCTCGCCATCAGGGCCTGTGGGATAGAGGTGTTGGCCCTTGAAGAGTCCAGGAAGGAGGGGCTGGGGCTAGGGTAGCTGTCCAGGAGTGCCGGCTCCAGGGGCTCCATCAGTGTGTATGGCAGCCTGCCCCCAACGTGCTCACTTTGCGGACCTCTGCCAGGCTCTCTGCTGACTGATTTCCACTCTGTGATGAGACAGAGGGAAGACGTGGGGCTGAAGCAAACCCCACACTCCAAATGGTCCACAGAGGCTCATGCCAGAGGAGGCACAGGAGGACACCAGTGCAAAGAGGATTCTCACACTAAAAGTTAAATTTCACAAGAAATACTGAGAATACTAGCTTGTTCAGACAACCTTATTCCCTGTGGAGAGGTTTATATAACTCTATGCATGAAGAGCAATAACCCACAAGGCCTGAAAGAACCTCAAGAGGTGAAATCAGTCTTGTCCTGGGTGGTCGGGCCATTGATGAGGCCACACAGAGTGTTCTCGGGTTTCTGAGCAGATGGGCCCAGGGAGGAGTCAGGTCTGGCTTCTTTAGCTGTGTGAGGCTCCATGGCTGTGTTCTCTGGGGTGTCATTTAGTCCAGGGGTCCCAGATATCTGATCAGAACCTTATGGGCCTAGAGTGAAAATGATGTGAAATGACAGACTTAAATCATGACAGGATATGAAGTGACATTGTCCACGTCTCTTTTTCTGATGCTCCCAACATCATGTGGGAGTGACTTGCACCTGCCCAAGGAAAAGACTGAGATGAGAGGTGGTGGTGGTTGAGGACCCAGAGTCCAGATTCCTCGGAAGCAGGACTATTGGCATGCTGTTTACCAAGCAGTGAAGGGAGGTGGTGAAAGTGTAATCTGCCCCCAGAGGTCCTCTCCATCCACTATGGGCCTCTGTACAGAGTCCTCTCTGCTCATACATACACCCTGCGCTTGAGCTGACACCTGTTGATATTGTGGGTCCCAGTGTCTGGTACAGAGACATAACGCAAAGGCTCCCAGCAGCCTGCTCCACACCAATGTCCTGTGCGCTGCTCTGTTGGCACAGTGCCCAGCAGCTGGCAGGAAGCATGAGGCTTTCCCTGACCACAGCTTTTTGCTGTTTTGTACCAGATAACCATGTGCTCCCCGTAAACAAACAGCTCTGTCCCAGACTTCTAACCTAGGAGGACAGGAGATGAGTCTGGAAGCTGTGGATTAACACTGAGCACTGACTTTCTCCTGCAGCCCTGTTCTAGGTAAGAATGTGACAGGGGCTCAGGCTCACAACCTGCAGCACTGACTTCTGCCCAGGGGAATTTCCCTCAGGACTTTGTCCCTCCTGCCTCACACCCCCACCACGCACCCACTGAGGACAAAGGCGGGAGTTATGCAAGGGACTCACAGTGGTGGCTGGGCCTAAATGGGCCTGTCCTGGACTTGATGGTTCTGAGCAGCTGGTTCGCAGAGCCCAGGGACATCTGTCTTGGGCTCCCTCTTGTCTCTGGGTTCTGGGTCCTGGGGCTGGTGAGCCCTACCTTGTGCTGCCCATGGTGGTTGAGCTGATCCGTGTGTGTGTTCTAAAGTGTCCCAGCTGAGTGAACCATCCTCTCGCTTGTTCCCAAGTGTTTTCCCTATGTGGGGTCCTGAGGCTGGGGCCACAAGACCTGGGAAAGTAGTAGAGCATGTTGGCAGCTCACTGGCTCCAGCCAAGTGCCTGGGTGGCAGTTGTCCCCTGGTAACCACAGAGTTCTAAGTTCTGTTTGGACCTGTCACCAAGGAAGTGAGGTAGTGTGTTGGGGTCCAAAGCTGAGCTGCACCCCCACACACTGATAAGAAAACCACAGCCCCTTTTCTTTTCATATTAGAACAAGTCTGTGTGCTCCTGAGAAACAGCCAGTGAAAAACTAGAAAATCTGAGTGTGATTTGTAGACTCGGGTGAACTTTTATAATTTAATGTAACAAATAGGCATAGCGCGCAGTGTACTTTTCCATTCAAAGGGTCTGCTCCCTCTGAAGATGTCATGACTTAGAGATACTTCAAATTTTAGGACGATTTTCTTTCCTGGGCTGATTTCTCTCTTTTTTTTTTAGACAAAAGAATGGGGCTATATCAACCAGAATATCACAATAACCAATACAGAAAATATCTGATTATAGAGAATATCAGTAGGCACTGGATGTTGTATTACATAATATTATCTTTGCATTTGTTAAAACAGTAACAATAAAGGAAATACTAAATTATAGAGAGGACAGTGGGGAGTTAACACTGGATGCTGTATTACATAATGTCATCTTAGCCTTTGTTACTCATTTATAGAAATGATGGCTCATCCAAACTTTGTGTGGATGAACCATGGCTTGTTTGATTAATCAATTTTCTCCACCTCATCTCCTTTGTTCTACCACTCTGTCAGTCATCTTCCCATTGGTAACAACTGTACTTTTTGGTTTATTTATTCCCTCGTGCTCTCCCATTTGGAAGAGATTGGCTGATTTGAATTATGCTGTGTAAAACATGGGTGTTCACAAACTGCTATGGCAGGTGCTGGAGAAGCACTCATCCTCAAAGACTTTATTTGGCAAACTTTCTCAGTCTTTGGGTGTTGGGTTGAGTAAGCAGGGTTATACAGCAGACCACCAGGCTCTACCTCAATACAGCGTGTCCTCATTCAGAGGTTCAGGCGAGTCTTCAGGGCCGTTTTCACAAAGGGCCAGGCATTCCACTTGGCTCCTCCCCAGGTGACCGCCTCTCCCAAGGGTCAGGCTTACCTCCTGGCTCTGTCCTGGGCCAATTTCAATTTCATTTCAATTCCAGGAGGGAGTATGTAGGTGTTCCCAAAATACCCATCATCATTTTCCTTAAAGGGTATAAAAGTTTCATAACTCCTGTCTGTCCAGGAGAGTAGGAGTCATAGCATTTTTTATATATATCATAGCAGGTTTTAACTTTCAGGTGCACATGAGTGATTAATTATTCAGACACTAATCCTGAACTCAGTCACACACTGTAGTACTGAGACATCCTGTGAGGGGGGACAGCTGGTGGTCAGTGCAAGGTGAGGCCTTTGCAGGATCGTGGAGATCATTGCCCCAGGCTGATAAAGGATGCATGTGCACATCCATGTGAAACTTTCCCGTGGTGCTGCTATCACTTCCTGTCCTCTCAGCCTCTGCAGACCACGTACTGTGTGTCTCTGCTGGACAGTCTGCCCTCCCAGCCTCTGCAGATCCCGAGATGTGTGTTCCTGCTAGACAGTCTGTCCTCCTAGCTGCTGCAGGCTCTGTGCTATGTGTCCCTACTGGACAGTCTGCCCTCCCAGCCCCTGCAGACCACGTGCTGCGTGTCCCTGATGGACAGTCTGTTTTTCCTAGAGGTGAGGAAGTGGAACTGCCCAGCAGCAGTGTGCTCTGCTCGCTCTTCTTCTAGCAGTGCACCCATGCTGGCTTCACCTATGCTGTTGCTTATTGGTGGCAGAGCCAGCGCAACCTTTCTGTGGATGAACCATGGCTTGTTCATGCACCCATTACCCATCTGCTAATGGCTATTTGTTCTGTTTCAGATGTCGACCCTTAAAAATGAAGCTGCCAGTCAGGAGCACGCCTGTAATCCCAGCACTCAGGAGGCTGAGGGAGGAAGATCATTGTGAGTTCGAGACCAGCCTGCACTACAAAGTGAGCTCAAAACCAGCCTGAAATACATAGTGAGACCCTGTCTCAAAAAGATTAAAAAAAGAAAAAGTGAAGTTGTCACTACCATTCTTATGCACGTGTTTGTGTGGATACAGACTTTCATTTCTTGGAGAAATACCTAGACACGAAGTTGCGGTCTCATATTTCTGGTGTAGGTTCTGCCCCCGCCTCTCTGGCACCAGTTTCCATCCTCCAGTCTGTCAATAGCCATAGATGCTGCATTTCAGAGGATCAAGGAGGGAAGAAGCGATGCACTCAGCTGCTCTGCAAACACCTTACTTCCTTCTCCTCATGTCTCACCAACTTGAGTCCTGATATTTCTTTGCAGCTACAGAGGTGAGGAATAACAGCCCTGTAGTTTGGTGAGTTTCTTCTCCAACAAAACTGAGTCTGCATTCTGAAGAAAAGGACCAAATGAAGCCAAATATACACAATGAGAGTTCCTTTACCTTAATCTCCAAGAAGAAAGGCAGGAAATGGACTCCTCAGAAACCGGGCATCGGTTCACCTGTTACAAAGCCAGGTCTTATTTGCCTGCTACTCAGTGTGCCTATCACTGGAGCACCAGTTTTGCAGAAGAGATGGATATGATTCACACGTTGGCCATACCTGCAAGTCAGCAGCCCATGTCCATGAGGACAGGATTTAGAGGCATCTGTGGGACAGTGAAGCAGATGAACAGTGGTTACAGGGGAAGTCCTTAGTGGCCTACTCGTGCCTGGTCAGTCCCCATGGTTCTTCAGGAGACACAAATTCAGATGTCAGCATGATCTGAGGTAGGAGTTCTTGTCTTTCTGATGTCAAAATGTCATCACCAGCAGATATTTGTGCAGACTGAAGTACTCCAGTGGTGTGTACTTTGGATGGTTTGAGCTAGACAGAAACAACCTCCAACTTGCTGAGAAACAGCTAAGGCCGCCATTCCCATTGTGACCCATGAACCAGAGGTATTATCAATGGCAAAGCTAATGGGTGTCTAGTTACATATTGCTTAGTCATATGACCTGTAAAGCTGGTAATGAAAGCAAGGGGAAATAGAGTGTTGGTCAGTTCTTCCCTGGGTTTCATCATAGGAACAGAGAAGGGGAAGGGAGGTACCTAGCAATGCAGTAGAAAGGCACAGAAAACATACAAATTAGCAAGCAGAAATGGAATTCATCAAACTTAATAGGAAATAAAAGGTGAAGTATTTAATCATAACAGGATAAGGAAAGAATAAGATCAAGTAGTGCATAAAGAGATTGCCAGGATGCTATAAACAAACCCGAGCTATAAACTGTTTACAATAAATAAATGCAAATCTGCATGATAAAGAAGAGCTGGGAATTATGGACCTAGGGAATAACAAAATATAGCAGGACCGGCAACATCAACATTACGGGTACTTCAAGGTCTAACCTGTGATGTGCTGTGACAATGAAAAGCAAAATAAGCAAGGCAAGTGATACATGCTATAATCCCAGCACTCTGGGAAGCTGAGACAGGAGAATTACAAATTCAAGCCCAACCTAGGCAATTTAGCAAGACCCTGTCTTGATATTTTAAAAGGGGAGAAAGGATGTAGCTCAGTGCAAAGATCCTGGCATCCATTCCTAGTACCACAAAAGAAAGAAAAGAAACTCTAAAACAAAATAAAATGATATTTAAACCCACAAAAGTTACTACAGTTGTAAGAAAAGCTTAAGATAAAAATACATTTGCTGGGGGAGAACTCAAGTCCTCAGAGTCAGATGAAGTAAATAAAAAAGAATGCTACAAAGGAATATTAATATGTGTTATTTATTGGAGCTTCTTACTTCTATAAACAGGAAACATATATCATATTCACATGTCCATGGAGTCATTACAAAGATTAATTACATATTTACCCACAAAGAAGATCCTAACCATACAGAGAAACAGAGAAAAAGACCATATTTTTATCATTTTATAATAGTGATAATGAATAGTAGTAGAATGACTAATAAAATAATGTACCACTTGGAAATTAAGGAACATGCTTCTAGAAAACACTTAGAGTATGGGAAACAGTAACAGGAAATTAAAAACTATTGAGAAAACAATGAAAATAAAAAACTTTCATTCTCAAACCTCTGGGACATGTCAAAATGGTATTCGGTGAAAGAAATTAAACTGAAGTGCCTTTTGTATTAAAAAAGAAAGATGAAAATAAAAGGACTTTCATAGCTTAAGTAGAAAAGAAACCTAGCAGAAGGAATTGATAAAGATCAAAATAGAAATTAATATGCTGGAAAACTAATATACACTTATATTCATACTTACCATAGAAAGATGGGCAACCCTACCAAGGATGGTTCTTCAGAAACAAAAAACGTGAGCTTTTCCTTAGTAAAGAAAAAGGGGCATAGTCAACATGTACACAAGGATTGAGAAAAGAGACATGAGGAAAGGTCTAGGAGAATTAAAAGAATTCTGAAGAAAATATATGCAATTCTCTAGTAGTAAGTGTGAAGATCTGGAGGAAATGATCCTCCTAAAGGGGACCTTAGGTCAGGTTCACTGGATGAAACTGGACTCTGTCACTTAACTAGCTGTACGGTGTGAGCCAGTCGCTCAGCTGGTCAGCACTCCAGCTCCCTGTCTATAACATGGACATGATGCTGTGCTTCTGTCTTGGGTGCCTGTGAGAACTAAGTGAGTTTCCACATGCCAAGGGCTTTGCAAAGTCCCCGGCCCATGGCAAAGACATGGGCATGGTGGTGTTATTAAATGGTGTGGGCATACACACTATTTCTAAAAGAATAAACCCAGACTCCGTCTGATCTTACCTATAACAAAAACTATTGACAGACTCAAAGTCAATCTTAAAAACTGTAAAAATCAGAGAATTGGAGAAACAATTTAGAAGCAAGCAAAACCTTTCCAAACTAAAGAGGTTATATTTGGCTACATAAAACTTATATTACAAATGAAGTCGCTGGTGCAGACTACAGTGAGGGTGCAGATGATAAGCAGAGTTCTGGCAAAGACGAAGAACACACAAAACCCTGCAGCTACAGCAAACTCGCAGGCAGGCTGTAGTGGAAAGACATCTGGCAACATCCAGAAAATTAAAAATGCAAATATTCCCGGGAAACCTTTCCTAAAAATAAAACACCGGTCAGTTCAAGATTTTCATGGAGCATTTGTCAAAAACCGGTAGTAAATCAATCTCTTATAAATGAATATTCTGGACATTATGCATGCTCTACATATGCTCCACATGCATATATTATGCTCTACGTGATTCACATTGGTGTCACCCAGGAGAAGAAATGGGTTTGATTCATTTCTCTGATCTTTCTGTGATTGTTCCCACACACCCCACAGTGGGATCAGAAAATGTGTATGGTAAAACACCTAAGCCATTGTTGTTATTGGCCATTTTAACCTATTACTATAACAAATACTTAGAATGAAAAAAGGGTTATTTTTGGCTCATGTTTCAGAGTTTTCACCCATGGTCTTGTTGCTTTGGGGCCTGTGGTGAGGCAACCTATTATGGTAAGAATACACAGCAGAGGAAGCCACTGACATCATGGCTGCCAGGAAGCAAAAGCAACAAGAGGAAGGATTGGGATCATAGTAGCCCCTTCAAGGACTCACCCCCAGTGATCTAGCTTCCTCCTACTGGGCCCACCTCGCAGAGGCTCCAGCATCTCCAAGTAGCACCATGGGCTGGAGACAAAGACTGACATGTGGGCCCTTGCAGGATGCTCTCAAATCAGAGCATCACACTGTCCACAGTGGTGCTTGCAGACCACTGTGAGTGAAAGAGCTCCTTTTTAATAGAGTGACAATTTCCAATGTTCCATGTGTACTTTCATTTTCTGTGTTATATAATAATTGAGGAACCACAGAAAATAAAACTAATAAAATATTTACAAGATACTGAGCCAAAGAAGACTGAGCTAAAACATGTCGATCACATGCTTGTAAAATTATATCCGTGTGATTGTGTGATTCGTGCTAAGAAATAAAATTTAAAGTTTCCATTTGAGGGAGTAAATGTTATATTTCACAGGTGGTAAGGGAACATTGGTTATGTTTGTTATGATATCTACCAAACCTAGAATCCAGTAGTGCCAAGTGAAGCATTCCCTGGCGTGCCTGGCTAGGTCCATTCCAGGAGATTGGGCTGATCTGCAGGGTGCTCTGCACCTGGGTCAGTGCCTGGCAGTGACTCAGGCAGGTTCTTCCCAGGTTGGGCGAGCCAAGCATTTCTTCCGCTAGGTGGCCAGTGCCTAACTCACCATGACTTGCATTTTGCTGCACCCTGCCCAGCAGGGTACCTTCACCTAAACAGCCCTGGCATTGCCCTTCCAGCCTTCGTTAAGCTAAATGCCCTTTTGGGCTGTGCTTTGCCCTTACTCAGCCGTGGCTCCCTGAGAGAGGGGAAGTCTGAAGGGTGAAGTGAGGACCTCTGCGGTGCCTTGGGGTAGGCCCTTGTTCTCTCTCACTTCCTGGGGATATGCTCTCCCTGCTTCTCTGACCCAAAGCACTACACCGGACAGCAGATAAGACATGTAAAGGCTCAAGAGCTCCTTCCCTGCAATTCCCTAGAAGGTGTGGCTGGGTGGACAGTGCCTGGCCAGGCCGATGTTGCCATCACCTCCTCAGAGGGTCTCTGTTCAGCACACACCTCCCACCAAAGGCTCAGGTTCAGCAACCACAAGTTCAACCAGCCTCAGACAGAAAATATTCAGAAAGAAATTGCATCTGTCCAGACTTTTTTTTTTTTACTGTTATTCCCTAAACAACATAGTGTAATAACTATTGACAGAGCATTGTGTTGTTTTAAGTGTTACAAGCAATCTAGGGGTGACTTACAGTATATGGAAGGTGTGGGCAAATGCTATGAAAGTGCTACACCCAGATCCCATCCTGTTCTCCAGGACCTGGGGAAATGAACAAGGTGGAAGCTGCCACGCTCCATCCACCTCCATGGACATCAGCCCTTGACTTGGGGTGGGGGCACAACAGCAGCCTGCTCAGCCACAGCTCTGTGAGGGGCCCTGCCACTGCTGGCTTTTCTTTGTGCTCACATGCTTTTCCTCCAAATAAGTGGTAAGTAAGTTTCCACCTATAGGGTCTCCTGCCAAACCAGTCTCTGTCAGCATTTTCTGTTGGCTGGGATTTGGGAAGTTCCCAAATGTTTCCATCACATGCTCACAGAGGGCCTCTATCTGCTCATAGGAGGCACTATGTGTGCATTTTCCTACCGGCTGCTTTGGGGTTCTGGAGGGTGCCTCAGGATCTCATCAGAGGCTCTGTATTTCTCCTAACATCACGGGGCTCTTCTAACTTACCTCAGAGCTCACTTGTGATGTATCTTCATACTTACTGAAATTTAAAATACCCTAAGCTAAGGCTGGAGGGACAGTCCAGTGGTAGAGCACTTGCCCAGCATGTGCAAGTCCCTGGGTTCCATCCCCAGTACTGACGAAAAGAAGGAAATGAGAGAGGGGGAGAGAAGGAGGAGGAGGAGGAGGAAGACAAGGAGGTGGAGGAGGAGAAGAGGGAGGGAGAGAGAGAGGAGAGGGGAGAAAACGTAGAAGAAAGAGGGAAAGAAAGCAGAAGAAAAGGAAGGGAGGGAGGGAGGAAGGAGGTCCAGCACGGGGAGAGAAGCAATCTTATCACATTTCATCCCCCCCAGAAAGATTCAAGGGGCCGGGGATATAGCACAGCAGCACAGTACCTGCCTAGCAAGCACAAGGTCCTGAGTCTGAGCCCCAGTACAAAAAAAAAAATTGAATGCAAAACCTGAAGGGTTGTCCCCACTAAATCTATCGTTTCACCTCCTCACTGAAAGTGAGCCAATCACTAAGTGGAACCCTGGTACGTCAGGGGCTGTCCGTGAAGATCAGCACAGCTGGCAGCTCCCTGGCAACTGATTCTCCACCTGCTGGTGACCTGACCCCCACATCAGATGTGTAGCCTCCGTTCAGGATTAACAGCTGGGCTGCTTCCCCCAGATTGGAGCCTCAAGTGTTCCTGCCTCCATCTCCCTCCTGCCCTCCTCTCTCCACTCAGAGTAGAGAGAGGTAATGCCCAAAACTGACAGCCTAACTTCTTCCCTTCTACCTTAAAAAGAAAGTAGTCTATCCCTCCCAAAAGTTATTTCTATCTCAGTGTTCCTTTAAACATAAGCAAATTCCATTTCCACTTACTCAACATATTTTTCTAGCTATAGGTGAACTTGTTGAAAAATCATCTTGCTAAATGATAAATTATTTCAGACTCTACCCAGCCCCAGTGGCAGGGTGATTGGTACTTTAGGCTACTTCCATGTACTGAGGCACTCCTATGTGCCAGGTACTGAGCTAAGTGCTGGGAATATGGTACTGAACAAAATGAGATCTCACCCTTTATGGAAATTCTGGTCCACAGAGGAATGAGGGGAGAAGAAAACAATCCAAATATTTACACCAACAAAGATTTGATTGTAAATTTTATCAGGTTTTTTGAAGTGAATATTATTGGGGGAGTAGGGCCAGATAAGCTGAGATACATGTAAGTGTAAGGTTAGTGTCGAGTAGGAGAAAAATTGTCCCAGCCAGAGATAACAGAGTGTGCCAAGGCCCTGAGGTAGGAAACCCCAGCCCTCTCAAGGAATGTCAGTGGGCTAGAATGCAGTGAGAAAGGTATAAAGTGTTATGAAGTGAGGCATGTAAGGAAACAAAAAGCCAGAGGACTCAAAACCTATGGAATTTTTTTCCCTAAGACAAATGGAAACCAGTGAGAGACGTGAATCTGGGGGTGAACATTCACAGGCCTGTATTCCCTAGTAGCCACTTGGAAAAGGCATGACAGAGCAGGCAGGTGGCATTGGCAGGGGCCCAGGAAAAGGAGGGTGAGAGCCGAGGACAGGCTAAGTCATTGGGAATGGATCTGCAGGGCTGACAAAGGTTAAGATCTAAAGAGCAGGTATCTGCAAGACTTTCTATTACGACCCAAGCTATGCTACAACAGAAGCTTTTCTTTCATTTCTGTAGTGCTAGGGATCAAGCCCAGGGCCTCCCACATGCTAGGCAAGTGCTCTACCATGAAGCTACCACCCTGTCCTGTGTCATAGCTTTATATCACTGGCCATGCAACAGGTTTGCTTATAGCAGTGTCACCAAAAACATGTCAGCAATGCACTGCACCATAATGTTACTACGGCCACAGTGTCACCAAATGATAGAGATTTTTCAACCCCATGACATTTTTAAGGGATCACCAGTGCATGTGTGGTTGTCATTATGCAGCACATGACTGCAGACAAATAGCAGGTCAGGAGGACACAAATGCCTGGTGGTCCAGTTTGACATGGCATGTGAGCAGGGACATGAAGGTGGATATATGGTGCAGACCGCTCACATATAGGGAGTGGGAAGGTCTATAACCCATCTCTCATAGGCCATGGTGGGGGCTTGTGGCTAGCCAGTGGCTGGTAAACAGCCTGCTGGTGGGCAGGGATGGCAAGAAGAGCCTGGTAGGAAGAGGCTGAGAACCTGTGTTCTCAGGGACATACAGGTGAGCAGGGACATGCAGGTGGATATATGGTGCAGACCACTCACATATAGGGAGTGGAAAGGGTTATAACCCATCTCTCATAAACCATGCTGGGGCCTTGTGTCTGTCCAAAGGCTGGTAAACAGCCTGCTGGTGGGCAGGGATGGCAAGAAGAGCCTGGTAGGAAGAGCTTGAGAACCTGCTGGCAGGGGAGGTGTGAGAAATGACCGGTTGCAGTGTCCTGCTCTTGCCAGCATCCCCAGGGTGTGAGCAGAGCAGGAGCCCTCTAAACACTAGTTAGACCACAGAGGAAGGGGCTTTAGGGAGTCTGTCCTCCCCAGGTGACTACACAGGGGGAGATTCCTGGCTGTTTTCACTGGACCTGGCCCTCTCCTCTGCCAGGTAATAAGGAAGCATGCTAATCCATGCTACAGTGGAAACCCCAGAGAAAACTCTGACCTACAGGTTAGGGTCTCTGCCTTAGTGGAGCCCTGGCACCTGTGCACATGGTGGAGACAGGAGGATATGAATTGGGGGGGTGCATTTTTGGTGCGCTGTGTGGTCCACCCATTGAGGACCTTACATAAGAGGGAACTGGGAGAAGGGCATCTGGCAAACGGCATCTTAGGAAATCTGGAAGAGGTCCACACCGGGTTGAATCAGTAAGCAGCTCCCACACCCACAGCAGACACAGAGCTCCCTTTGGTGATTGGATATGAGCCCTGCCCAAGCCTTCAAAGACACATTGTGCACTTCAGAATAAAACAAAAGCAGACAAATCCTCAAAACCCTGGCTTCAGGGAGCAGAGATCTGGATTATGCAACACCCCATATTTGCATATTGTTTTTTCCTTGTCACGCAAACTTTCTGGGCAGGGGCTCCAAGCGGGCCCTGTGGGTGGGAGGAAGTGGCCTTAAATATGATGCCTCTGGGTTCTGGCTCATTTCAGGAGCCCCAACCACTGGGAGAGGCTGTGCTGAAGGTAATTGTCTTCCCTGGTTCCTTTATTTTCCTCTAGGTGGAAACACCAAGGCAGAGCCTGCACTTAGACAAAGTCTTTAAGGATCAAAACCTTTCACCCATCTCTGAAGGGGGCTGGTTCTGGGGGTCATCACCTCCTGAGCATCCTCCTGGCTTGGGTGGACTAAGGATCTAAAGCTGGATTTCTGACAGCTGCCATCTCCTGCCCTAGGAAGCTGAGATTCCCGGGGTCTGTGGAGCAGGGGGACTGAAAAGGCTTTGGGTGAGAGGCTTTGATGTGCCATCAGGACCCTTTGCTCTCCCAGAAGCCAGTAGGGATGAGTAGCTAAGGGGATGCACTTCACATAAAGATGGACGTGGGTTCAAACCCTGGCTTTGACACTTAACAACTGCAGGACAAAAGATAGCATTAAATGGTTTTCAGCCTCATTTTCACCATCTGTGAGGTAGATTCATAACTGTTCTTTCTTCATGGGCACTACAACAGAGCTTCTGTGAGGACAGAAGGGGAGGCTGTGAGGAAGCCCAGAACTCAGCATGCCTGGGGGCAAAGTTAACAGGAGCACAGGGAAAAGGAGGGGGGCAGCAGGATGCCGGAAGTCAGGGCCAACCTACAAAGCAGCCTGGTGCCGAGAGTGGAATCTCAGATTGTATCACAGCTGCTTCCACACAGGTGCTAGGCACACTTGCAGGTGCTTTGTGTCTCTGTTAATCTTTCAGTTACTCTGAGAAGCATGAGACCTGGGGACCGTTCTTTCTAGAAGCCACAGTTGTGAATGATGATTCTAGGGTGTAAGTCCAGTCCAGTCTCACTCACACAGGCCTTTCCCTGCTCACTCACCTGCCTTGATGGCCAGTGGTCAAGACTGTGGCCCTAGTTTGATCACACAAGGCTCAGGAGGGAAGCAGAGAACAGTCCTGCAGGGGTACATGCCCGTGGCAGGGGTCAGCAGGAAGAACCTGGCCTATAGGCTGGCAAGGCCCAGGGGTCCCAGCGAAGGGGTTCCCCCAGCCTCCTGTCAGATTGTAGGGAGGGAGCCATGTCATATCCAGGTGTGGAGCACTCTGGATGCCTTCAGGGCCCCTCTTCCCTTGCAGAAAGTGTGGAGTTGGGGCTGGGAATCAGCACCCCACGGGGAGGTGAGGCAGTGGATGACATCAGAAACCAGAATTCAACCAGGATCACAGACTGTACCTATGTATAGGTTTGGGGTCATTTTTGTTTTTGAAAATGGAATTAGCCTTAATTTTTCTGATGTTAAAAGTTATCATATATGCAGCATGTATGAATACCTCTAGATACACACAGAGACACACCATGCCTAACCCCTGGTTGTTCCATTCTTATCCCTACAGCATAGAATGTATTTGCAGCAGGCAGAGCTTGTGGACATGCTGAATAATTGGCACTATTTCATGCCCAAATACTGCATAATACACCATTGTACAGATGCAGTTCATTTATAGGTCCTCCTTCTGGTGGACCTACACAGATTTCCTGGTATTTCTGTTATAAGTCACCTGTGGCCACTTTCTTATTCATGAATATTCAGAAATGCTGTAATTACTAGAAACTCCTGGATGTGGACCTCCTGTGTCACAGACAAAGCTTTAAAAGGCTTCTTCTTGATTCTGCCCTATTGCTCCCAGAACAGCCATCCCCCGATTTGTCTCTATGGATTCTGGGGATAGTAGCAGGAATCACTTCCACATTTTTGTATTTTGTTTGTTTTGTTTTGAAACAGGGTCTTAATATGCAGTTCAGGCTGGCCTTGACCTCACTATGTACTCCAGGCTGGCCTCCAACTCATAGTGATCCTCCTGCCTCAGCCTCCCAAGTACTAGGATTACAGGCCTGCGCCACCATGCCTGGCCACCTCCACATTTTGCACCGAAACCCAAAGCCCACTGAGGGCTTTGCTGGCACCAGGTATAACACACATTGTTTAAAAACAAAGCCTGGTCCAGCTCTGCCAAGTCACTAGTACCTCTGAGAACAGTGACTTAGACTGAAAGATTTTGCAGGTATTTGAGTGCTGGCTTCTTTTTAATCATCTTGGTATTGAATCATGATGGGTGTTCATCCATCTAACCTGGAAGGTGGGTGGCTGAGCTCTGGGACATTCTCCTGGGAATGTATCAACAGTTTTGCAAGCAGGCAGGTGCAGGAGTGGAACTGGAAGGATACCAGAAAGGGCCCTGCCCCAGGCACACTGCCAAGAACCCACTCTGAGTGATTGTGCTTAGGAACACTGCCGTGTTCCTGGCACATGCTGCGGAATGTCATCTGCTGTACGAGATACCAAGACACCAGAGGGAGCAGGCATCTGAGGCAAAGGGGGAATTCTGGGGGGAATTCCACTGTTCCTGGCACTTTCTATAAAGTTAATGCTGCCAGGCCGCAGTGAAAGTGAGCGAGTGACAAGGCAGAGGCAGTGTGCAGGTCCAGGGCAGAACCGTACCTCCATCTGCTACAAGTTGCTCTCTTTTTCCAGGCACCATGAACAAGATCAGCAAAGTGGTGAAGCAGGCCCGGGCTGCCTTCCAATCCGGCCGGACGCGCCCGCTGCAGTTCCGGATTGAGCAGCTGGAGGCGCTGCAGCGCATGATCAAGGAGCGAGGCCAGGACATCACCAGCGCACTGGCAGCCGACCTGCACAAGGTGCTTGTGCCCTTGGGGGTGACCGCTGTTTGGGAGAATGGGGCAAGGATGGAGCAGGAACGGGGATAGTAGTGGAGGCACCTGTTGTGTAGGCATCTGTTGCACGCTCGGGGACTTGTGTGAGCACTTGACAGAGGCCTGAGTGTGCCTCCAAAGCATTCTGCTTTGTTACCACAATAGAGAGGGGGAAATGAGGCTTGGAAAAGGTAAGGAACAACCTGGAGGATTCCCCCAATTTATCAACTATCAGAATGGGGCAATGGCCCTCTCCTTTGATGGCTCCCCATCGTGGACCAGCAGACCCCACTGTGGGCAGAGGAGACTTGTTTCCCGCCTTCTGTGGGCTCCTCTCTCCTGGGCTGGTTTCTTCATGCACATGCAGCACTGGGCCACACACTTCAGCCATCCGACACTCTAAACTTCCAGTCCCCTCACTCCTCCACCCTCAGCTCTACCTAGGAACCCCGGTTGCCCACCTGAGGAAAACAGTGCAGCTGCCAGGCAGAGGGCACCTGCTCTCCACGACCACCTCCTCCCCTACCCACTCCATCTCTTAACCTGAACAAAACCGCACACCCCCAAGTTCACAAACCTTTCACCCAGCCACCAACAACCTACCTGAATGTGCTTCCACCTTCCTCTTGCCTGGGAGAAAAGAAGAGGCCCCTGTGGGTCCAGAGATTAGGAGCCAGCCCTGCAATGCCAGGGCTCACGCAGCAACTACTCCTGTGCTTCTGTAGTTTTAAAAATTGGTCAAGACTTCCCATCTTAAAATAAAATCAAGAAGAAAATTCTTTGTTTTCACTTCATAGCCAAAGTTCATGAAAAAGATGCATATTTGCATCTGTTTAGCCCTGGCTGCCCCAGGAGGCCCTGAGTAACCCCGGAGCCCCACCGTCCCAATGGCTAATTCTGAGCTCTACTTCCTTGGGTCGCTTCTCTGGCTGAGCACCATGGTGAACAGCCCCACCACCCTGGCTGCCAAGCACTGGAGACACTCTGCTCATATCCTGACAGCACAGCCTTGGCTGGTGCCCCAGCTCACACACAGTCTCACCTGTAGAATGAATGGACCAGCTACTATGAGGAGATGGTGTATGTCCTGGAAGAGATCGAGAACATGATTAAGAAGCTCCCAGAGTGGGCTGCAGATGAACCTGTGGAGAAGACTCCCCAGATGCAGCAGGACGAGTCCTACATCCACTCGGAGCCCCTGGGTGTGGTCCTAATCATTGGTGCCTGGAACTACCCCTTCACCCTTATCCTTCAGCCCATGGTGGGTGCCATTGCTGCAGGTACTGTGGGCTCCATTCCAGGAGGGGTTTGTGTTAGGAACTAGATTGACAGATCTATCACAGGAAGCTGGAGGACCAAACTATTTAGCCAGGCCTCCTGGTGCCCAAAGCCAGCCAGACAAAGGCAGGTCTCTCCCTGCTATGGTGGGGACCACTTTCAGCTCATATGCCCCAGGAGTCAGCACTGGTCTCCCAACTAGGTCAGAGGATCTGTCCACTCCTTTCTCAGCCTCCCAGCAATTATGATGAAGTCCTTGTGAGCGTGTGTCCCTGCGTGTGTACTCTGCTGTTCCTGTGGTCTATGCCCACAGACCAACAATGCTTCCCTCCACCCTTCCATGGACACAGATGATGGGGGACAAGTTCTGTCATAAAGCTCCAGGCTTGGTCATTGAGATAGCAGCATCAAGGGTGGGGGAGTTAATGCAGCCCTGAGTTGGTGTTCTCTTCAGGAAATGCAGCAGTCCTCAAGCCCTCGGAGCTGAGTGAGAACATGGCAAACCTGCTGGCCACCATCATCCCTCAGTATCTTGACAAGGTAAGATGTACTTCATGGCTCAAAGATGAATGTGCTGGGGGCCTGGTCTTTGGGGCTTGAGAACTAGTGAATTCTTGCATCTAAGGGCAAAGCCTCATGAGTGTAGCCCCTACCTGCTGCCCTCCCCTGTCAGGATGACAAAGCCCTGAGCCAGGAGAGGCATCTGGATGACAGTGGTCAGCCAGGGTGGGTAGGGGTGCTGAGTAGTAGGGCTGCAGTGTTGTTCCCTACCCACTCCTACATGCAGAAGTGAGGAGTTTGGTTTTTACTGAAGCTCCCTCTCTCTTTGCGTGAAAGGATCTGTACCCAGTGATCAATGGGGGTGTTCCTGAGACCACAGAGCTGCTTAAAGAGCGTTTTGACCACATCTTCTACACGGGCAGCACAGCTGTGGGGAAGATTGTCATGACAGCTGCTGCCAAGCACCTGACCCCTGTCACGCTGGAGATGGGAGGAAAGAGCCCTTGCTATGTGGACAAGGACTGTGATCTGGACATGGCTTGTCGGTGAGGAGGCTGGGCTTGGCAGGGCTGTAGCAGCCATTCAGTCTGCCAAGTGCTGCGGTGCTGCTGTGAGTCGCATAGTCAGTCCCTGCCCAGACAGAGCCTGCAGTTATCCACAGAAGCGCCAGGGGTGGTGGGAACTGGGGGGTCACCCCATTCACAGAAAAGGCACAAAGAGTCCAGGAAGGCTTCCAGGAGGAGGAGAGATCTGCGTAGAATTATGCTTCTTAGGCATCACTGGAGACCTGGTGCTCTGAGCAGAAGCTGCAGGAGAAGAAAATGTGGAGCATCCAGTGCCCCGAGCACTTCACCAGGTCCAGCCCCTGACTAAGGCAGAGGTCACCTGAGGTACAGATAGCATGACCGAGGAGAAGAGCTCTGGCCACTTAGGGTCTTAGGAGTTCTAGCCAAGCCTCCCAACCCTAGCCAGGGCTCTGGCCACCTCTGACCCCACAAGTGTGGCCCTTCAAAATAGGAAGTGCAAGTAGACAATTCACTGAGCCATGCGGGACTCTAAAACTACGATCACAAATGCACAGCGCCCCAAACATCCCGGATGTCCTCCAGACATTCCCAATCTGTCACACAGAAGGTCAGGACCCGCAGGCTTTCTGAAGGCTCCTATAGGCACTGGAGGTTCCTGACGTACTCAGTGCAGTGGGGGGGCTGGGGATATAGCTCAGTGGAATAAGCGCTTGCCTAGCAAGCGCAAGGTCCTGAGTTCTATCCCCAGTACCACAAAAAAAAAAAAAAAAGATTGAGATGATTTCCAGCATTGCCTAGGAAACAACGTTTGGGGCTGGGGATATAGCTCAGTGGAATAAGCGCTTGCCTAGCAAGCGCAGGGTCCTGAGTTCGATCCCCAGTACCGCAAAAACAAAAAAAAAAATAAAAACTCAGTGCAGTGTCTGGACATGAGGGCTGCTCAGGACTCCGTGGTGGTGGCTCACGGCTCACAGCTCCCACTTATGGGCGGGTTCTCCTACAATGCTGAGCCCACTATGCCTTGACCCTGAGCACTAGGAATGAGTGTGTGTCTTTGGGGAGCTCCCTGGGGCTTGAGGAATGTAGCCCACTTGGAAATTTTCACAGACGCATCGCCTGGGGCAAATTCATGAACAGTGGCCAGACCTGTGTAGCCCCTGACTACATCCTCTGTGACCCCTCAATCCAGAACCAAATTGTGGAGAAGCTCAAAAAGTCACTGAAAGTGAGTAAGGCCCCCGGGGGAATGGGGGTGGGGAAGAAGCTGCAGGCATGAGTTGGACATGATGCCATAATCAACATCAAGATTTAAGCAAATACTGGATTTTTTTCTTCTGAGCATAAAGGGGACACACACCCACCCTTGAGAAAGATTAAAAAGCATAATGGAAATAAAGGGTCCCTGCTGTCATGTGGTGAGGAAGCCTCAGCCATGACAGAAGTCCATGTCCTTCCCTAAATCTTGTCTTTTCTCAGGAGTTTTATGGAGAAGATGCCAAGAAGTCCCGTGATTATGGGAGAATCATCAATGCCCGGCACTTCCAGCGGGTGATGGGCCTGATCAAGGGCCAGAAAGTGGCCCATGGTGGCATTGGGGAGGAAGCCTCCCGCTATGTAGGTGTGTGCCCCACCCGCACGGCCTGCCTGCTCTGCTACCTGGGTCCTCGACAAGTGTACAGCAACCAAGCACAGACACTTGAGAAGCAGGCACAAGTCTGCGGAGACATAAATCACTTTGCCAGTGGGCCTGGGGTTGCTCTGGGACCCTCGGAAGGCAGGGGTTGAGCATGGCTTCCTGAACACCCAGAGGTTCCCTCCCACAAGGCCAGGGAAAAGGACATTCATCTTGCCCTATTGCTGTACATCAGATGGGAACAGCAGAGGCCACGAGAGCCAAGATGTGAAGTGCGCTCTGCTTAGCCTGGGGGTGACCAGATGAGGCTCACTTGGCAGCCCCCAATTTGTTAAAGAAACAGATAAGCTCCAGGAAGGACCCAGGTAGCTGGCAGATTCAGAGCTCACTCCCCCCATGCAGGTTAAACCATAGTTATTCCTATGGTCTGTCCCATGGTCTTGGACAAAGATTGAGGCTGTGGAAAGACCTCTCTGGGCCTCTTCCTGCCCCTCTAAGCCTGGGCAGCTTTCCTCTGCAAAGAGGTGAGGGCAGGAGTTAGATACCTAGGGTGAGTGGGGGTAACTCCAGTGCATTTCCTGCCTCAGCCCCTACCATCCTCATGGACGTGGACCCCCAGTCCCCAGTGATGCAGGAGGAGATCTTCGGACCAGTGCTGCCCATTGTGTGTGTGCACAGCCTGGAGGAAGCCATCCAGTTCATCAACCAGCATGAGAAGCCACTGGCTCTCTATGTGTTCTCCAACAATGACAAGGTGGGTTCTTCGGACATAGTACCCACGTACAGATAAGATCCAGGGTGCCACAGACCTGGGTTCAAATTGCAGCTTTCCTGTTCATCAGCCATGTGACCTTGGGCAAGTCACTGAACTTCTCAGAGCCTCTCTGGCTTTGTCTCAAAGGCTAGGACAGAAGCATTCCTTGAGAGCTTTGAATGAAGTGATAATCAACACAGTGCCCTGTTCACAGTCACAGTCACCATCTGGTCCTAAGGGCCATGTGCTGTTTGTCTGGAGGTGGCAGGTGCTGGAGATAGTGATGTGGGCTGAGGATGCAGGAACTGGTTGCTGGGGCTCTGTCTCCACCAGCTGGGTTCTTGTGGCACACAGGGTAGGAGGGAGGCTGGGGCGTCTCCTGAGCAGGAGTGTGAGGTCAGCAGCTGGGTCTTGATGTAGGTGATTAAGAAGATGATTGCAGAGACATCAAGTGGAGGGGTGACAGCCAATGATGTCATTGTCCATATCACCGTGCACTCTCTGCCCTTCGGGGGCGTTGGTGAGTCTGGCTGTGGGTTTACTGCCACCTGCCTCCCTCCAGGGCCCCTGGGGCTGGACAAACACCAGGATATTTGGGAGGGCTGGGAGCATCCCGGGTCCTCACACTTCCTCTGACCCTCCCATGTGTGCCTCAAGCCTCTGCCTTCAGGTCCTATGGGATCTAGAAGTAACCTGGTGCACAGGCCTGTTCCTCAGAGGTCCCACGCTAGGGGCATGTAACCATTTATGATGTAGTTGAGATTAGACCCTGGACATTCTTTGCCCCCAGCATAGATGTCCTGGTGGACACCTGGGGGATTGGCCACCTCCCATGAGGATGTAGATATAACTGGTGTGGGTTGACCAGGCTCATCCACAGGGCACAGTGGCATGGGGGCCTACCATGGCAAGAAGAGCTTTGAGACCTTCTCCCACCATCGCTCCTGCCTGGTGAGGTCTCTGCAGAATGATGAAACCCACAAGGCCAGGTACCCACCGAGCCCAGCCAAGGTGAGAAGCAGGAGATGCTGTCGGGGGGTGGGCTGCACAAGACATGGGGCTCATGGCTCCCTCTTTGTGTTTTGTGCTTCTACAGATGTCCCAACCCTGAGGAGGTTGCTCCCACTGGAGGGTGAGATGCCCTTGCTGATTCTCCTGCCCTTTGGAGAACTGCTTCTGGAGCCCCCAGACCTGGTCTCTCATACCTCTCTCACCTGTGCATGCCCCCACCTCCCAGACAGACCCAGCCCTCTGCTCTCCAAGTCCCCAGCCCTTGCTAGACTCAGGCTAATAAAGCTTTCTGAGTGAATAGTCAAATGCTATATGTGATGCTTCTTTTCATGCTGCATCAACCAACCCTGTCTAGCCCAACTCCACTGCCCCAAAATCTTGCTCATTTTGATGAGCCCATGAAGACCTCCCGATGGTCCCGTGTCAGCCCACAAAGCCTCAGGGAAGGAGGCTATGATGTTGGGTGATATCTGTCTTCCATTTACACTTTAGGATGTCAGCTCCATTCCCAGTGTGTCCAGCCAAGGAGAAGCTAAGGAGAAGCGAAAGAGGCTGAGCCTTGACAACAAAGTGGCTCCAAACCCAGAGGCAGAAAGGTCTTCTCAAATCAGATGTGGCCTCGAGGGCAGGGATCACTCCACATGACAGCATAGTTGTCAACAAGAAGCCCTTTGTTGCTGTAGAATAAGGCATATTTTACCAAAAGCAGCTTTTAAATCTCTGACTGCAATCTACATCACATTGCTGTAGAATAAGCCACAGTTGCAAATGGGAAATCACATCACTGCCTTCAAACAATGAAGTGCCCTTTGCTGTTGCCAGGGTACTGCTCATGCGGCAAAGGACCAGAAGCCTAGCCAGCACTAGGACCCCTGAGACCCTTGCCAGCCTTCTGTTAGGTAGCCTCTTGTCTTTGGGTCTGGCCTCAGGGGCCTGCAGAGCCAGACTAGGGTCCTGTGAGGAAGTCTGAGAGGAGCAGTGGTTTGAAGCATTGGAGACAACAAGAGCCAAGAATCCATCCAGTGCAAATGGAAGAGTGACTGGGGCAGAACCCTGTGGGCTGTGTCTCCCTGCCAAGCCACCACACAGACCCTCGATCACAGAAGCCAGCTGGTTGCAGCTGGGCAGGGAGTCTGTGGCTGAGGTTTCTTGATGAAGGCATAGCAACCCCTGCCTCTGCTGAGACTGCCTCCCCCTGCACTCCTCCAGGTATTGGTGCTCCCAGCAAAGGCCTTGGACCTGCCCCTGCATCCTGCTTACTGTGGTAGCTCCTCCCTGCCCCGTTCCCCCTCCTGTGCTGGCCCCGTCCTCATTTCTAGACCTCACCCCTTACGTCTAAAACACCAGCCCCCAACCTAGAGCAGCCATCCTCCCTCTAGCAAGAGGCAGAGAGTAAACTGCTCTTCATGGTTTGAAGGCAGTGACGTGACTTCCCATTTGCATCTGTGACTTATTCTACATACAGGCAGAGGTGAATGGCACCAAAAGTAGGATCCTCTCGTGCCCTGTTCCTCTCCTAGCTGCTTTCTCATTCTCCACTTTCCTTCCTAGTGAGTCTCGACTGAGGGTGTCTGTTCTTGCTTCTGTGTGACACAACGAGCACCGCAGGGACAGATGACAAACTCCTGAGCCCTTACGTGTTTGATTTCTGTTTTCTTCTGAGACAGTCAAGGATTTAGAAGCTGCTTTTGCTAAAAAAACAAAACAAAACAAAAAAAACACTAGCTCCATTGTGGGCTGGTTAAGTCTGCTGGGAACCAGTGCAAGATGCTTGTCCTAAATAATGGCCCCTGTGAGTTTTATTTATGACAGGATAGGAACCCAACTTCCAGTAGTTGCCTCTCTCCATGTTGCAGAACTCTTCTGGTCATGAAAGCATGAGAAGTCTGTTTTTCCTTTTGATAAAGCCAATTAATTGGCACAAATGACCACCTCAGTTCCCAGGTAAAGTTAGTATTATTCTGCCAGGGCTGGGTAACAAAATAGCACAGACCAGATGGCTCAAACCGCAGTGTTTTCTCACAGTTCTGGAGTCTGGAAGTCTGGAGGCTGGTTTACCCCAAAGCCTCCTTCTTTGGCTTGCAAACAGCTGCCTTCTCACTGTGTCTTCACAGGGTCCCTTCTTTGGTTAGGCACATTCTCCAACCTCTGTGTGCAACTTCTCTGTTTCTCAGGGCTTCCATATGGCCTTAGTCACCTGTTCAAAGGCCTTGTCTCCAAGCCCAATCTCATCTTGAAACACTGGGGTTTAAGACCAGCACATGAATTTGGGGATGGGAAACAACACAGTGAAGTTCACAGAGTCAGGGTAAACCATATGTGACAAGTGATGTTGTCAGTCCTCTTGCCTGAGGAATATTGTTTATGTTGAAAACACATGTATCAGGTTATATCTGCTTGGCTATAATGGAGTGAGGTTTCTTTCTACCTTCGTAAAAGCTTCACAGATTGACTTAATGCTTATTGAGTAAGTAAACCATTTTCTTCGCTGGCTACCTTTGTGGAAAGGTTTTCTGGGTTGGGAGATTTCTATTTTAATTGTATTTCCTAACAAAGTGAAAGAACTCTAGGAATGCCACTCCAAAATAGGCCACTTCAGTATGCTGATCAGTTCACACAGAGGGGTAGAGCAGTGAGCTGCACATAGGAGGTGCTTAATAAATACTTGTCAAGTAAACTGATACGTGAGTCACTGGTGTTTGTTGCTCTGACCCCCCCATACCATCATCAGGTCTGCAATTATATGATGATAAATGTAACAAGCTCCCTGGTAGCCAATTCTGTGAGGAAACAGCCCTGGAACCTTAAACCTTTTTAGCAACAAAGGCAACATCCTGGTCAACAATGTGTCCTATGGCCCTCATCACAGCTGCTTGGGGGCTCTCCCAGGTGCAGGTCTCACAGGCAACACTCTGATAAATGACAGTTGTACCCTGCCTGAGGTAGGAGAAAGGAAAACATTTTGGCTAGCAGCCTTCTCTCCTCTACCCCACCCTCTCATGGTCCTATGTCTTGAAGGTTTGAACCCATTTATAGGTTAGGAATCCAAGGCGTGGCTGTCACATCACTTGGCCAAGGCCTCACTGTGCCATGGCTCAGGAGCACCTGCTCTTTGCGGACACCACAGTGGCCCCTCATCAGAAGCTACTGACAGAGCTAGACATGCTCAGCCTCTAGAAGTGAAGGGTCTGAGTTCCCAAGAGTGTCACCTGTGTGTTCCAGGGGAAGGAATTAGAACAGATGGGACCAGTCCCAGCCATCTCTTTTTCCTCTATTCTTCATCCCCTTCATTCTCCTTTTCCTACTCATTATTACTGCAGTGCAAGTCACAATACAAACTCCTATTCATAAAGTCCCAGGCCTGACCTTTTCCCAACCTCTCCTACTGGCGAGGCTCAGCTGAACTGAAAACAACCAGAGGAAAATACTCAACACCCCGATTCAACCTGCTTGATTGTCCTTCCCATGACACAGATTAAAGAATGGGCTTAAAAAAATTGCACAAGTGTGACTCAAGTCTTCTAAACAATAACTATTTTCCAAAACATAAAAGACCAAGAACAGTCCCAAACTCATACGTCACAGGGAAAGAAGTGACATTTCTGGATTGCCCACCACAGTCAGCAACAAGATGACATCCCACCTCATGAGTGAAGTGTCACTACCTTTCAGATCATTCTGTCCACTTGCTTCTTGTGTTCAAATTCTCATGTTCAAACATTTTGATTTTGTAATCATCATTTCTTTCAAGTTAAAAATTAAAACACAAAGTTTCAACCTATAGAAGACTTTCCATCTTTGTTATATTGTCCTAGTATCCTTTATCTTTTGCTATTGCTATAGAACAGAAAAGCGGATATTTGTCCACTCAACAAACATTTCTTGGATAACTGCTGGGGATGGATATGAAAGAAACAAAGGCTGTACTTTTGACGAGCTTATAGTAACTGGAGTGTTCAGTCAGGCTGGGTGTGTTATGTTCCTATAAGAAGCTCACCTCAAAAATATTGTGTTTACCCAGCAGGAAGTTGGTTGGGCTCTGTTTCAGTCAGAAATTCCCCCCTTTCCATTCAGGGATAAGGGGTTCACCCAAGCAGGGGAAGGAAAAATGGAGTGGGGTTGCATCCAGGTCACCTCCACTCACACCCCAATGACCAGAACATGGCTCACAGGGCCAAGAAGGTGCTAGAAAATGAGAAGCAATCGTTATTCTTTGTGCAGCAAATGTCTCTCCTACATGGGCAGAGAAAAACAACACACACGTGGATAAACAGGCAAGAAAAATGACTTTTTAAGTGCAGTGTTATACAGAGAACAGAGAATCTGCTACATATACCGATGACCTGTTGAAGAGCCAGCTGATGGAAAGGGAGATAGGCAGGTCATGTGCCCCAAGCCACAGACCTGTGGACACATACCTGGCCTCACAGGAACTCTTATTCTTCGCCCCAGTGCAGGCAGGTTTCTTTCCCACCCCATCTTCTTTGGCTGTCAGAAGCCTGTCTCCAGGGCCACCATTGACTTTTCCCCAGCCCTGGCCATCTCTCTGCTCACCCTACCCTGGAGTCCTCAGGACTCCCAGTTATGAGCATGCCCCTTCTCTGTTGATAAAACAGAAAATCCAAATTAAAAAAAAAAAGTTAAATAGTAAGGAAATTCGTCATCTTACACTTTAGAAGTCTGGAAGAAGACGGATGCCAGTCTTGGACTCTGAGCTCCAATTCTGCATCTGATGCCCTCTTGGCTTCACTCTTCTTGCAGGTCAGCATTGTCCTTGGTGACAGCAGATGTGCCAGACAGTTTTGCCCAGGTGAAATGCATCCCTTATGCCTCTTCACTAACAACTTAAGAATTTCTCTTAAAATGATGCTTAGAATCGTGAGGTTTAGTACACTCCTTGTTCCAGTGTCCTCTGAGCAAGGTCCCCTTGTCTTGGTTACTTTTCTCTCGTTGCTAAGACAAAATACCCAATGCCCAAATTGAAGAAAGGTTTATTTAGCTTACAGTTTGTGGAGGTTTCAGTCCTTACTTGGGTGATTCTGAGGCAGAGTGGCACATGGCAGAGGGTAAACGTTCAGGGCAGCAGAGCACAGCAAAAACAACCAGCAAAGGGAAGAATGGTTGCAAGCAGCCTCTTCTCTTCCCTTACATTGTAAACAGCTTACCCTCACCCAGGGGACGTGTAGCACTCACAGAATCTCCTTGCCCTCCTCTTCCACAGGTTCAGGATGAATACAAATAAGCACCCCAGCTCCCTTCTGAGTCATATAGTTAACCTTTTAAACTTCCCAAATTAACACAATAAACAACATCCCATAAGGGTAAGGGCATGTCCTTTTTACTGGAAGATTTATAACTGCTGAGTTACTTAGCCAAACCTCTAGACTCCCCAAGTTGACACAATGTATCAACCATAACACCCCTGCCTGAGACTTCTGCTCATTCCGGATCCTGAGGTTCTATGTTGTTATACAGAATCTGGGCCTCAATATTTTTTTGAAAGCTCTTTGAACAATCTAACATGCTGTCAGCATTGGTATATGCCGGTAATGAAGTATGGCTACTCCACCAGAGATAAGGCTGATCATGTGACCTAGTGGTAGGCAGCAGGACCTGTGGGGAAGTCATTCTACTGGGAATTCTGGCAAAGGCTCTGTAGGGGTCTAGGCTAAGATGATTACAGTAGACTTGGTCATAACTGTCATCTTCCTCACTACCTGATCCTGGCATACATACCAAAATTTACAGGACAATAAAAGCCATTAAAACAGCCAGCCACACAAACTCAACTGACCCTGAACTTGTTAGTAGGTTTTGAGAGAGGCCAGCAGTATTCTGAGTAGCCACAGCTCACCTTTGCCAAACTTAGCATGTATGTTGGTTTGGGGGATGTTTTGCAAGGGGAACAATATAATAAAGGACATGTATGTTATAAGATTATTTATAATAGTCATCCAAGAATGATATACAAGAGAGTGCAGGAAATCTGTCCACACACTAAGACCAAGTAAACTAGCCAAAGGGCCTGGATCCCACAGAAATGTCCTACATGGATCCAGTTGAAGACCTAGAGCTCATAACAATGCCTCCCCTGAATCCATCTGGAGGCTCAGAGCCCATAACAATATCTCATGAAGGCCTATTTCATGGATCTTCACTGGGAAGATCCAAAGGTCAGTGGTAGAATCTAGGAAGTCTGTGCCAGTGGGATGAGGGATCTGTGCTAGCAGGCTGAGGGATCTGCACTGGAGCCAGGAAGCAACACACAAAGTAAGAACCAGAGCTCCCCTGGAAGGTACCAAGGTCATCCTCAGAACAATGAGGTCCTGAGCTCCTCCAGTGGTGAAGACAGCTGAGTACCCATCAGGAAAGTCAGTGCAGCAATCTTCTTCAGGAGACTGAGCTGTGCACCTTCTTGCTCTCCAGTGCCAGGAAGCAATGCTCAAAGTAGGGACCAGAGCTCCCCAGTGAACCAAACCCATTCTCAGTGCCAACAAGATCCTGAGCTCCTCAGAGAATGAAAACAGCCAAGTTAATCAGGAAAGCCAGCATGATGAGCTCTTCAAAAGGAACAAACAGCCTTACAGCTTCCACCAGCTCCCAACAGCCTCACTTCTCCAGTTCTGCCTCTTGTGCTGCTGGCAACAGTTCCCAGGTGGACCTCCCACACCCAGTACCACACTTACTCAGTTCAGCTGGGGGTTATAAGTTGACCACCAGTTGTCAGTCTACCACAGCATATAAACCCTGTGTGTTACTGCCCAAGACACACTACTGCCCATAAGTCCCCAGTTAATTGCACTTTTGCAATCCTGGATCTTTCTGCCTCTTTTCTTTGGTCTCACGTCTTCAGTAGCCAGTTCTCAGACCTCAGGACTGGGGTGCTCTAAAGCTCAGGGTTCCCCCAATTGTTCAGTCCAAGTTCCAGTTACTACGACAACCTGCCTCCCTCCTCTTTCTGCCTCTCAGTCAACTCCTTGTTCCAGTGCTCTCTGAGTAAGGTCCCCTGCCTGAGACTTCTGCTCATTCCACGTGCCTATATGCCCTGGCTCCTCACTCAGGCCACCATCTCACTGAACTCTGTTCTGATCCAGAGGGAAAAATGGTGGGGTATTGGGAGTCTGGTGGCCCTGTGTTGCTTCTTATTTGCTCTGGGACTGTATCAGCCAAATCTGTGTAGGAAACAGAATCCACTCCAGGTATATTCAGTAGGAACAGTTTCTATAAAGGCAATAATCACAGGAGGACTGAGCTTCCAAGAATGTTGCCTGGGATGCATCAGCCTTACCTACCAGAGTCCACCTCTGGGACTGTGAAGTTCAAGAATTGACCACCTTGGACTCAACCAAGGGACCAGGAAACTGAGCCTGGCACTACTATTTTAACTACCTTTTAACCCTAGCAAAGGAGATAAATGGACAGACACAAGATTGGTGGTCAGAAAACCCTGGATCTGCTATTCTTTGTCAACCAGCGGAGCCAAGTCCACACAAGTTCCTCTAAAGGGTAGAATTTAATTCTTACCCAGGGCCCTGGCTTCAAGGAAGCTTGAGAAATGTAATGATGCACAGAAAGCTGCAAGCAAGACGTAGGAATTGATGCCGGAGGCAGCTGGCCATATCCAACACTGAGGTGAGGCTGCACCAGTTCTCTGATCCTGTGTCTTGTTGTACGAACTGATTGTAATATCCATGCTTGTCTCCCAGGAGTTATGTGGGGATTAAATGAGCTCATGCAGGTAAGTACTTGGCATGATGCCTTCTTGGGGTAGTTAATGTTAGTGATTATTATTTCTGATACTTCCTCCTGCACTTAGCCCCTTACTCTGAAATAAACTCCCAAAGATATTCAGTGGAAAGGCTGGAGAAGACTCAGAATGAATGGCCTAGGATGGCAGCCAGCAGTGGGTCAGAGGCAAACAAGACCCTCACTTGAGCCAGAGTCTGGAGAGGGAGGGGGGAGGAGGAGGGGGAGAGAGAAGGAAGGCGCACCCTGCACAGGCTGCTTTCTGGGCTCCTCCTGGCTGCTCAGCCTTGCCAGGGCAAACCTAACCCTCTAGCCAACGATGTTACATAAGCTGCATCTTTCCCTTTGTTTACAGGCAATTTTGAAAACACCAAATGGGCTTGGCCTAAGCTGCTGAATTCCTTAAGGCAGCAGAAATTGTCTGGGCAAGCAAGGCAGTTGCACGCAAAGCAGCCATGCAGGCCTGGAGCCAGGGCCAGCAGGACAGGCAGCCACTGGCAGGCTTTGGGTCCACCCAGTTTTCCCTCCAAGACCCAGATCTTGAGTGCCTGGGGGACACCTGTGTGTACACTCTTCATAGGACTGGGCCCATTGCCTCAGTTCCTTGCCCTAATAATACCCCTCCACTCTGCCAGACCCTGATTCTGGGAGTCAGGGTTACTGTTCCAAATAATCTGCGAATGTTTTTTAGCATTTCCCAACATGTACAGCATTCAGCCTCTTAGAAAAGCAGGATTAGGAAACGTCTCTACCTAGGTGGGGACAGAGGACAGAGACAGGTGAGGAAAAGAAGTCACCTCCTCTCTGCTTTCATTCACCTTTCTAAATGCACAGAAATGGCCTTTGTTCCCTCAGATGACAATGACAGGGAGCGGGTGCCAACCTCCCAAGCAACTGTCTTGCCTCTCCTGGGAATGCTACCCAGACTTGGTCCCACAGTGCTGGTTCACCGAACATCTTCACTTTGCTCTGGGCCAGACATGATCTCACAAGACCTCATGTGACCCATGAAATAAATGTTTGTGCTGGTAACTGTTTGGCTTGAGAAATACAACCACTTCTCAAAGTTCATATTCCTAGTAGGAGTTTACAGGGTTGGAAATAGGGGGGAAGCTGGGGTAACACCTCCCCCACCTCAAGAAGCCAAAGGTGAGACCGGAGAAGACCCAGCCACTGTGCATGTCCTGGTTTGATGACTGAGCCTTTCTGAGCATCTGACAGTGAGTTTTTCAGACCAACAGCTGCTAGACAGGGAAAACAAGTTGATTTTTTTTTTTTTTTCTGCTTGTTTCTAAGCTTGTACTCTCTGATGCAGGTTGGAGAAGCCACCGCATAGCACCCTTGGCGCCATTACTCCACCCAGTGTCCATGGCAGACATTGCAAATTAATCACTGCACACTTTTCTGCTGAATTGTCTGAGGTTCACAAAATAGCAGTGTGAGACAATGTGGTCAAATGAGAAAAGTCAAAAGGTCAGAGAAAAATCTAGCTGCTACTATTATGATATAAAGTCTTCTCCAAGCTCATGTTGACATTTAATTACCATCATTACAGTATTAAGATGTGGGACCTTTCCAGGGTGATTAAGCCATGAAGGCACTGCTCTCATGAATAGAGTGATGACATTATCATGCCTGCTGGTCTGTTACTACAGGAGTGGGTCTGTTATGAAAGGAGAATGTGGTCACTTCTCTTTCTCTCTGTCTCTCTGTCTCTCTCTCTCTGTCTCTCTCTTTCTCTCTATCTCTCTCTGTCTCTTTCTCTGTCTCTCTCTGCCTCTCTCTCTGTCTCTCTGTCTCTCTGTCTCTCTCTCTGCCACCACAAGACAACACATCAAGAGCACCCTTGGTAGGTAACAGTCTCTCCATCTTTCCCACTCCTGGAACTGCTTATTATACATTACACAGTCTCAACAGAGAATTTTAAGCCAGGATTGTAACTGGTTGGGAAGCAAAGGAGAAACCTGCCAGAATGCAAAGAAGAAAGTGGGTGACCCTGGGCTAGGGTTATAAAAGGCCCTCTCTCCACTCTTTCCTGCTCTCTTAAAGGCAACAGGTCAAGGGCTGGTCCACATTGCCAGCCCCAGACAAAAGATTCCAAGCTCCCTGCCTCAGGGTCCCACCATGGTACCTGGGGCTATAGGAACATCCCAAGGCTGGGCATGTCATTTCAGGTGCCCCCACTGGTGCCCCGTCTCCTGTTGCCCATAAATAAGGCTGCTTGCTTCTTATGGTAACCCGCTAATTCTGCCCCTCTATCTCTGGTCCCTGTCTTCTGGTTGGTTGTCTTGGATGCCCCCACCCACTCTCTCTATATCCTTTGTGGGCTCTCAACGCATCTGCTCATCCCTATTGATTGGAATCCAGCTTAGCCTGGGAATGGGGGTGACCATCCTTGACCCCACAAATGAATGAGCTTGCTCACCCTGTATACCAGGTCTGGAATTTTCTCCAACCCTGCCCTCTGTGAGCCTTGCTACACACTGAGAGACCAGGTTGGAGCAGCCAATCTGGTGCATTTACGCCAGGGACAGGTGGCTATGAGGAGGGCTGCTGGGCTGTCCTGCACACCAACCTGTGGCCTGCCTGGCCTTGCCATTTGGTGCCCCCACCCATGAGATAAGGCAATGAGGCTTCTTTGAACCAGATGTTAAAGCTCTATGGTACCTGGAGGGCTTCACTAAGAGCCAAGATCCTGGGGGTGAAGTCACCCACAAGTGTGGCAAGGGCAACATAGCTGCCTCTCTCAGCACCATGTGGACCATTTCTCAGGTGAGCCCTGACCCACATTTACACATTTTCCCAAACTGAAGAACATCTGTCTTCTATGTAGATCACTGACCATCTCCTCACTTAACTTACCTTGACTCTTACCATAGTATGCTTTCCTTCCCAGTTTTTAGGTATCATTTCATAGACTTTATATTTAGAGAAGTTTTAAATTTACAGAGTAGTGCAAAAAGCACAGGATTCACATCCACCTCCTGACCTCACCCCCACTCTCCCATCCTTTCCCTTATTATTAACATTTTGCATGAAGGTGGTGAATATGTTACAACTGATTTACCAGTATTCATGCAACATTACTATGAACTAAAGCTTTGCTATGGTTTATATCTAGATGCCCCCATAAAGCCACCTGCACTCATAGGTAGGGTTTTGGAGAGGTGATTAGGTTATGGGTATGTGATGTTCATTAATGGATTAAATGAGTTTATAGCTAAATGTGATTTGAGAGGTCAAGCCTGGTTGAAGTGATCCTTGCTGGATCCCTTGGAGTGTAGGCTGGAGGGGTCTGTCTCCCTCCTCCTCCCTTGATCCCTCTCATTGCTTCCTGCTTACCATGCCATGAGCTCTTCCTCCTCTACCATGCTGCACTGTCTTGGGATAAACCAACTATGAACTGTGAAAGCCCTACAAACTAGGAGTCAAAATAAACCTCTCCTTTAAATTGTGCATGCCAGGTATTTTGCCCAGCAATGACCAGGCCTTTTACACATGAGCCTTTGGGGGACACTTCAGACCCAAACTACAGCATATATACTATAGGCTTCAACAATCATAGGGATGTATATTGTTATGGTTTGTGTCTGCATGTCCCCCCAAAGCCTCATGCATTTGTAGGATGGGCTTCTAGAGTTTATGACCAACCCATGGTCCAGTGCTGGGATTATGGGTGTGAGTGCTACACTGCCCTGTGACAGACAATGTAAGGGAGAGAAAGAGGCTGCTTGCCGCTCTCCTCCATTTTGCTCTTGCTGCTTTTTCTGTGTATTGTCACCATGAATTGTTGCCCTCTGCCATGTGCCACTCTGCTTTGGAGCCAGCTGAGTATGGACTGAAACCTCTACAAACAGTGAGCTAAATAAACCTTTCCTTCCTTAATTTTAGGCACCAGGTATTTTGTATCAGCAACGAAAGAAAAGTAACTGTGACTCACATCTATGTTAAAGTAGCCTACAGAGTAGTCTTATTACCCTAAAAATACTCTACATTTCACCTATTCTCTCCCCACTGACACCTGATCAACTCTGAGCTTTTTGCTATCTCCATACTTTTCCAGAATGTCCTAATCATACAGTAGGTAGCCTTCTCAGATAGGTTTCTTCCATTTAACAATCTGAATGTAAGTTTTCTCCATGTCTTTTCGTGGGTTGATAGCTTATTTCTTTTCATCACCAAGTAGTATTCATTTCTAGTTCTGACCAGCCTTTCTCCAGACCGAAGTGCCCTGCTGTCTTATGAGCTTTGGAGCTCCAGTGTTTGGCAGGTATGGGACGGAGGTTTTGCTGTCACTGCTGCGGGCTTCACCAGCTTGCCCCTAGGCCGTAGAGTGCCCGACATCAGGTCAGGGACTGAGCCCCTGGGTTTTCTGGTGACCCAGGGTCTGGGCTTGGAAGGTGCAGTGAGGCCGCTGATGATTACTTTAGAACACCGAGTGTTGGGGGCACAGGCTGCCCAGTAATGGTAATCACAGCAGGATGTGCTGGTGACACCAGTGCCTCAGGCTGCTCAGCGTCCCATCCTTGGGGGGAACCACCTTGTGCCTCTCAGGTAGTGCCTGACTCCCTTCTTCCCCATCCTTTCGGTACCCATCCCTGTCGTGGACTGGTTCTTGCCTCAGTCTTCCAGGCGTTACTCTCTGGGACTGAAGGTGTTTGGAGCAGTCATCTCAGGGGCTATTGCTGAGGATCTCTGAGAGTCCAGGTCGCCTTTTTCCCCTTCACAAGGCTGGCAGCTCCACTTTCTTCTTGGCCAGTAATTTCTCTCCTCTACCCCCTTGCCCTCCCTTCCTTGTGACTTCATCTTCTGGCTTTATCCCAAGTTACTTTCCACCGTTTCTGTCAGAGTCATGATTGATACAAAAACTGGCATGAGAGAGGAAATCGCAGGATGTGGGTCTCCAGGGTAATGAGGGACTTGGAAATGCATTATCATCCAGGCAAGGGGAGATCACAGGCATCACTGTCCGTGGGGTCTGTAGCCCTGTCCACAGGTGATCTTCAGGACTGTCAGGAGGCGTGGTTGCTTCTAGAGCACTGGACAAGTTACAGACAGGGCAGAGGATGAAATCTCAAAGTTCTTGCCCGGTCACAGTTTGGTGCTCAGGCTCAGCCTGCAGATCTACCCAAAGACTCCACTTCTGCTCCTACCAGCTGGATCCCCCAGAAACACCCAGAGGCTGAACCAGTAGAGTTCTGATGGCAGGTGCCAGCTGAACTGGCCATCACCCCAATAAATGTAGATGGTTCCTTGGAAAAGAGAAACTGTATCACTTGAAGGATATTTTCCTGTTTGGGGGACTAGAGGACCCTTAAAACTCCACTCCTGGAGAAGCAGCCCCTACTTTTGTGCCACTTTTGTCTGAGGCAGCATCTTGTGTATTGCAGCAGAAAGTCAATAATCCACCTCCTTCCTAAGTGGGATGGAACCTACCTGAGTGTGGGTTTTGAAATTCTAAAGCTTTTGAGGGAGCAGAGTTCCACCCTGAGGAGAATGCAGGGCTGTGGCAGCTTCCACCAGAGCCATCCTGGAGAACACTGTGGGAAAAGACTTTGAAGACGCCCAGACAGCGACCTGGCTTTGGGAAGATTGGCCAAGGCCTGGCCTCACTCCAAGTACCCTATGGGTCAGCACCTTGATTAGTTTTGATTCATTGTTCCTTCCCAGTCTGTTCATCTCTCCCTGTAAGTCTGAGAGTGGGACCCTGCTGGCCACACTTGAAGCAGGTCATGTATACTGACTGCCAGGGAAACAGACCTTCCCCCTTAGGAAAGCCTGGATCATGGGGAAGGAAGTGGAGACATTTCCCTGGCCTCTAGAGAGAAACACATGGGGCCCAGTCTTGGCTCCCTCACCTCCTTACCCCGTGCTCACACATGGAGCACAGCATGTCAGAGGCAGAGGGGACACAGATGGGACCTCTGTGCAGGCCTTCCTGGGCAGACATGGAACAGGAAAAGGTAAGGCTGTGTAACAGCAAAAATTGGGCTGAATTCTACAGGAGATCAAAGAACTCATTCAGAACAGAGTTTTATTAATTTAATTTAATAAAACTAATTTGGATCAGTTGCCCCTCATCCCTGATTTGCCAATCAGGAATGTGGCTCTTAACTGCCTTTGTTCCCACCTTATATACATTTTTGGTTTCCATGGTAATAGATTGGAATGTTGTAGGCCTGGCCACTGTTGTTCTCCTTGTGCCACATGACAGGGTCAGGCATCCCATTTAGATAACCACACATTTTCTTTATGGATACAATGTTTATCCAGAGCCAGGGAAGGGGTAAAACAACCCAAGGCAAGGTTTGTCTTTGGAGATGCATTCCAGGGCAAAGTCAGGACTGCAAAGTTAACTCTTTACAGCCCCTCTGGGATATTTCTCAAGACACAATCTGAGGCTTGTGTTAAGACTAGAATTATTCTGTCTTAAAGTGATATGCTACAAGTCACCGCCCCTTACAGCTGTGGTTCTCCCCGTGGGCTCTGGCTTGAAATTGCACTCCTCTAAATTCTGGCTTTTCGCTTTTCCTCCCCATCTGCTGAGAAGGGACATTAGCTCAAAGTGACTTCCTCTGTGGCCCTGAGGCTTCGGATTGCAGAACAGGAGTTGTGATTCTAGTCTGTCTGTGCAAATTGAATTTTTTATAAATGGCATTGGGTTGGAGTGTGGTTTAGTATGTGCTTAGCATGCACAAGTCCCTGGGTTCCATCCCTAGGACCAAAAATAAATAAATAAAATTTTACATGTGACATAATACTTTTTCTGCTTTCAAAAAATGTTTATTAGAGAAAATATGGAAAATGTAGAGCAGAAAAATTACAAAATGCCCTTAATTCTATCATCCAGAGAGAATATAGTTGCTATATGTTTCCTGGAATTATATTGACATGCACATATATTGAAGTGGGCTTAATGGATATTCATGGTATGTAATCTACTTTTCCCTTTTAAAATATGTAACTAGTCTCTTGATAAGAAAATAGCCTTCCATAAGTCAAATACAAAGGTTAACTAGTTGTATCATAATTTATTAACAAATACTGTATCTATAATTTCCACTATTATAAACCAGATACATAATAAACATCCTTATGCAAAAATCTTTGTGATCATCTATTATAATTTCTTTAATTTACTTGGTCTATGTTTTGATATAATTCCTAACTCTCAATTTCTACCCCCACCAGCAAAAAATCTTATTAGCATACAGTATTACTACTAATGCCTTTCTCCAATTAGAAATAGCTGTAACATGCATTTCTTCTATTGCTAAAGAAGTTGAACACGTTTTATGTATTTATGGTCCATTTGTTTTTCTGTAAAAGGTCACATCTCCTGATTCTAGCATGTTACTCTTTTTCTAATTATCATAACTCTTATTCAATAAAATCTTTTTTTTTTTGGCGGTACTGGGGATTCAATAAAATCTTAATCCTTTGCAATCTATAGAAGACATTTTCCAATTTATTCCCTTTTAACTTTTTCATATTTTTTACTTAAAGAATTTTCAACATTAACGAAACTTCATTCCTTATTATATGTCTTCAATAAACTTCAAAAAACTTACTACACAACAAGCTAATGTAAATTCCTAAAGTTTCTTTGAATCCTCTTAGGGTTTCTATTTTCACATTTGAGACTTTAATCTGTCTAATTTAAAATTTTGCTAACACCAATTCTAGATGTTTTCTCCTTTCTCCCCAGTGGATTACATTGTAAGCTAATAAGCAATACATCCATTCAAGTCTCTGGGACTTATGGCCTGATCCAGTGGCCTGTGCAGCTATTACTGAACCCAGTGGTGCCTATCTGACTTCTGCTTAATGACACCTATTAGGACCTGGTGGCTCTGTGTAATGGGTGACCTTTCTTTACCTGATACTGTGACTACAGGCTGGGACACTTCTACTCCCTGGCTTCAGGGGGCAGAGTTCTTGGGGAGGGACCTGGCCAAGGAAGGGACAGTATAGAGCAGCTTTCCCCACTGCGAGCCCAGGCCTGGCCAGCTGTAGTCCAGCCACCTCCACCTGGGTAAAAGACCAGTGCTGTGACCTCTTTGACACCCAGCCAGCTACAGAATTCTCCTGCACCATGGAAAATGTTGGACAGGGCTGCTCATCCTCCTGAGTTGTCCCTGTAACCATACTGGGCTCTTCAAGCCAAGGTGTCGGCATCCTGTCAAACATGACCATGAGGGCTGGGTCACTGCAGCGTCCCCTTTGCCAAACAAAGCAAGATCCTTCCATAAAATATTGCTGCAAAATTTAACTGCCAATCATAGAATTATTATAATATGTATACCATACTTGTTTAATACTTAAAATACTTAAATGTGCCATACTCTACTTTGTAAGCCTTTTGTCATCACATTAGATGTACATGACATATATGTAAAATGCTAGGTATGTAAATCATTACCACCCTTGTTACCTATGAGGAAACCAAAGCTCGGAGAGGTTACTTTAACTTACCTGAGACCATACATCTTGTAATAGGCAACGTCAGGATTTGAACCCTGGCAATCTTGACTCAGCTCTATATCCTTAAGCACTGTACTATACTAGAAGGAAGAGGTATGGGAAAGATTGTGACAAGAAGGTACAGGCCCTGGGCCAGACTGCTACTGATGTCACACACTGACACACATATTTCACTTTATCCTCCCCAGAGAAGGACCTGCCACTTCCATGAGGCTTGGAAACTGCTCAGCAGAGGCTGCCCATGACTAGCACTGCTCAAGTTCCTACCCCTTGGTGTCAGTGTGCTCCCTCCCAATCCTGGTCTCTGGAAGCCAGAGTCCAGATCTGAGTATCCATGGCCTGTGGATTCGGACTCTGGAGGATGCTTCTGAGAAACATCCTTTGGTCATCCTTCTTAGCTGATGGGGTCAGAGTTGGCAGTTGGAGGCCTGCCAGGCACTCTGCCTGTGCACAGATGTGCCAGAGCATGCTTTCTCCTAGAGGACAAGTTTACCTCCCTAGTGACCAAGTAGTGGTCTGAGGACCTCCTACAGGCAAGGCCAGCACACACCCAGGTAGTGACATGGGTCTTAGCTCCTCCCCACCCCTGGGGTCTCAGACATAACTTTGATGAAGTAACTGCTACAAGTCGCAGTATCTATGTCCTAGGAAGGATTATCTGTTAATATTTGGTGGTTTGGGGCTTGTCTTGTTCGTTTGCTTTACCGTTTTCTACAGTTGGGTTTGCTTTGTTTTGTTTTTCATTTTGTTTTTTACAGTCTACTGGCAAAATATTTGCAAAACCAGGTACAGGTCCAAGGGAAGAGGAGGTGGCTGTCTGCCAGCACAATGTCCTATTCCAATAAGAGAGGGCACTAAGGGCTTCCTGTCTTCCCTCTATGAACCAGTTCCTGAAAGGAGCATTTCTAACTTGTCCTCCCACTTTTTGGTTTTGGGATAGGACCAGGAGGAAGCTGTGTTTCCGGCCTTGTTGAGACTCCATGAAGCCTGGGCTTGTTTGCACACCCTGGGTTCCACCCGCAAGGTCAGTTTCATTTATTTCAGATTTTCTGGCCTGACTTCCCAGTGCTGATATGCGTACCGTGTCATTGGTATAGCTAACTAGGCCTGGGCTCCCTGGTGTCTCTGGGGTCAGGAGAGAGGGGCATGGGTGTACTGGTGGGGCCTGGTCAGAGTGAACTGCTCGCCAAGCTTCCCAACCTGCCTGGGAAGGTCAGTCATTGTCCACACCCAGCCTATGCCACCCAGAAGTGGGGGTCATGGGGAAATAGAAAGGCCCCTCAGGTTCTGAGAATGTGCCCTGGCACCTAGGTGGTGAATCACTTCCCGTTCCTGCCTGGCCTCCCACCAGGGGACAGTAAATGGCAGCAAGGGTGGGGGGTATTGCTCAGCCCCAGGACACTGCAGGAATGACTGCCTGAGTGGAGGAGCAGTGGCCAGAGGGACTCTGGGGAGACTGATTCGGGAATGGGGGGATGCTCCTTCCCGCCCTGCTGGCTCAGGAAGTGTTTTTTAATTTTATGACTCTTAAGCAAGGAACTAACTTTTGGCTCCATTGATTTTCTCTGTAATATTTTTTCTTTTTTGGTACTGGGAATCAAACTCAGGACATTGCACTTGCCAGGCAGGCACTCTGTAATTCATTACAATGATTTTCACTGTAATCTGTTATTATTCCCAGCCTTTCACTTTACTTAGGTATAGTTTGTTCCTTAATGGTTTCTTAGGTTGTGATATTAGGTTATTGATTTATTTCTTCTTTTCTAATGTAGGCATTTAAAACTATATAGATGCATTTAATAAATTTTGATATGTAGCTTTCCTTTTCATCAAGTTGAAACTATTTTTAAATTTCTGTTGTGATTTACTCTTTGACCCATGGGTTCTGAAGTGTGTTTAATTTGCAGTTTTCATCTTTCTTTGTTTTTGTTTTTTGAGACTGGGTCTCAGTATAACCTACACTGGCCTTTGAACTTGTGATCTTCCTGCCTCAGCCTCCCAAGTTCAAGTTCTGGAATCATAGGTATAGACCACCATATCTGGTTCCTAGTGTTTTCTTTCTGGTAGTTATTTCTAATTCTATATGGTCAGAGAACATACTTTATAGAAAGTATGTTCATAGTGTTGTTAGGACACACATATAGTATAGCACATTATAACAAAAGTTAGAAATTAGTTCATAACCTGTGACTGTGCTCATGCTGCCAGGCATGTCACTAACTGCATTCATTTAGCCTGGGCTGTCCAGACCCAGATGTCCCCCCTTAACCATGTGTGGGTCAAAGTAACTGTCTGGTTTGTGTTTTAAAAATACGAAGTGATTCCAACTTGCTTCAAGGGCTTCAAGATGTCATGTTTGGGGGAGACTGGTCCAGTCAAGGACACTTTCAACTCTACCTACTTTTCTCAGATCCTCTCCTTCCCAGAATGTTCCTGTACAAACCTGCCTGACGATCTATGACATAATTCTTGTATTCCATGTAACCAATCATGTAATAATCTGCTGTCAGCTGTGTACTTCCCACTTGAAAACCATGTTTAAACTGAGCTCAAACCTGACCCTGGGCTGGTGATTTGAACCTCTGGGTTCCCCAGGCTGCCAGTGTAATAAAAGTTGCCTTTTAACTCCTCCATGCAGACTTTTCCACTTGGATTAGTACTGGTTTTTCTGCTACCCTGTTAGGTATGGTAGATATTTCTGATTCTTTCTGGTAGGTGTTTGTCTTCGTTACTTTTCTCTCATTACTGAGACAAAATACCCGCAGCCCAAAATTAAGGAAGTAAAGGTTTATTTAGCTCACAGTTTGTGGCGGTTTCAGTGCATACTTGGCTGGCTCCAAGGCAGAGTGCCACATGGCAGAGGGCATCTGTTCATGGCAGTGGAAGTTAGCAAAGGTTGCAAGAGCAAAAGGGAGGAGTGGTGGCAAGAAGCCTCTTTCTGTCCCTTATATATGCAAACTACTTGCCCCAGGGCAGGTGTAGCACTCACACCTATGAATCAATCATAACCTCTGGAAGCCTACATGTGTGTTTGGGGGGACACTCATACACAAACCATAACAGTATTTTATATAATTCCATTGGTCAGAGAAAACTTTATGTATGACTTCAGTCTTTTACAATTTAATGAGACTTGTTTTGCGGCCTAGCAAAGATCTATCCCAAGGAATGTTTTGTGTGACCTTTACCTGAGGATTGCCATTGTGTTGGTTGTTTGGTACTTGCCTGGACTAATTTTGTGACTCCTGCCTCCTCTACAATGCACAGTTGCTTATCTCTCTGTTCAGTGGCTTTTTTTCTGTCTGCAGAGCTTAGCATTCAGCCAACTAATGCTCAGAAATTGTATTCAAACACCTTTGACACCTAACAAAGGCTCCATTCTCTGTGCACAGATCCACGTGTGGGCTAGAGACATGCTCTAAGTTGAAGCTGCGCTCAGGTCTGCTGCACTTTTTACTTTCTTCTGGGTCCTCCTGTCTCTTCTGCCCACACGCCAGGCTCCACTGTCAAGAGACACAAGGGAGGTCTGGACTTGCTCTGGTCCCTGCTGCACTTCTGCACAGCCTCCAGTAGGCTTGGGCATGCAGAGAACTTTGCCCCACCAATTGTGGCTACTGAGGAAGAGGAACTCCTTGATAATTTACTGTCTAGTTCACTGGTCCATGAATTCTGTCAAGCTCAGTTTGGCAGGGTCATCTGCCCCTCCTGTGTGCTTGTCACTTTACTCACAATGCTGTAAATCAATTGAGGTTTCTCAACCTCAACACTGCTGCCATTTTAGGCAAACAATTCTTTCTCTTAGGAAGATTTCCTAAGGGCAGAGAACCAGGGTCCCTACTTTGCATTCATCCTGAGTCTGTGCAAGAGGAGGGCAGGGTGATGGTGTGGGCCTGGGCACTGGTTGGCATACAATATAAGGAAGGAGAAGAGGCTTGTGTTCCCCGCTTTTTGCTCTTGCTGCACTTGCTGTCTCATGCCAGCTTCAAGTGTTGCCCCTGTGCCACGCTACACTGCCTTGGGGTAAGCTGATTCTAGACTGAAACTTCCACATGCTGTAAGCTAAATAAACCTTTCCTTTATTTTGGGCTTTGGGTATTTTGTCTCAGTAATGAAAAGAAGTAACCAAGACAATGACAAAGATAAGCCAATGTATATCAGTTGTAACTATTAATGCAAATGCCCTTAATTCATCAATCAAAAGAAGACTGGTAGAGTGAATCAAGAAACAAAATTTAACAATATGCTGTATACAAGAAACACATTTAACTCAAAAGGAAATTCACAGACTGAAAGTCAAAGGATGGAAAACAATCCTCCACATGACAGGAACCCAGAAAAAGGCAGGGGTAGCTATTCTGTTTGCAGATAATGTGAACTTCAAACCAAGAATGATCAAAAGGGATAAAGAAGGTCACTATATACTTCTTAGGGGAAAACAGCAAGAGCAAGAGATAAAAAACATAAATAAATATGTAGAAAATATGGGAGCACACAGCTGTGTAAGACAAATTTTAACAACCATAAAAAGTCAAATAAGCAGTAACACAATCAGAAAAGGGGACCTTAACATATCATTGTCACAAAGAGATGGATCAACTGGACAAATAAAGCAAAGAAATAACAGAACTGAACCAAATTTGTGAATAAATGGATTGAGTAAGCCTTTACAGAGAGTTCCACACAAAAACATCAAAATATATATTCTTTTCTTATGCACATGGGACAGTCCCTAAAACAGACTGTATCCTAGCACATAGAACATGTTTAAGTAAATGTAAAGGAATTGAGATTATCTCATGCATATTATTGGGCCATAGTGTAATGAAACTGGAAATTAATGACAAAATGAATTGCAAAAACTCCATAAACACATGGAAATTAAATAACGGCCTCCTAAACAACCAACAGGGCACAGATAAAATTAAAGAAGAAATAATATTTATAATCAAATCAAAATACAGGTACAACTTTCCAGAACCTATGGGACACAATAAAAGTCATCAGAGGGAAATTTATAGCGGTGAATTCCTATGTCAGGAAAATAGAACAAGCACAAATAAACAACCTTATGCTGCACCTCAAACTTCTGGAAAAAGAAGACCAGGTCAAGTGCAAAGCCCACAGAAGGCAGGAGTTATAAAGATATGAGGAGAAATTAATGCAATTGAGACTAAAAAAAAGAAGAATTAATGAATCAAAGAATTGCTTCTTTGAAAGAATAAAGAAAATTGATAAAACTCTAGCCAATGTTATCAAAAAAGGAAAGAAAAAACTCAAATTCATGCAATAAGGAATGAAAAATGATGAAATCACTACAAATCCTGTAGAAGTTTAAAGATCATCAATACTTATTTAAAAAATTATTAGTCTCATAGAATGGAAAAGAAAGGAAATGGACAGATTCATAGATACATATGAATTACCAAAGCAGAATCAAAAAGATATAAAAATCCTGAATAACTCAATATTGCCCTATGAAATTCAAATTGTAATAAAAAACTTACCAACAAAGAAAAGCACAGGTCCTGATACATTCACAGCTGAATTCTATAGGAAATTTAGAGAAGATTTAACTCCAGTTCTTCTCAAACTCTTTAATGAAATTGAAAGGGAAAGAATTTTCCATAACTCATTCTTGGAGGCAAGTATTATCCTGATACCAAAACCAAAAAAAGACCCAACCAAAAAGAGCACTATAAGCCTATCTCCCTAATGAACATAGATGCAAAACTTCTCATTTAAATACTAGCAAACAGATGATGATGTTGCAACAAATCATCGAGAGGAGTATACATCACAACAAAGTGGGATTCAACCTAGGAATGCAAGGATGGTTCAATACACACAAATCAATTAATGTAATACACCACATCATTATAGCCAAAGACAAAAATCACATGATCATCTCAATAGATGTAGAAAAAGCTTTTGATAAAGTCCAACACTCATTTATGATGAAAAAACCTACAGAAAATTGGAATATGGTCTTTACTTCACTCTGAGAAAAGCCATCTATGACAAACCAACAGCTAACATCTTACTAAATGGACAAACACTGAAAGCTTTCACTATAAAATCAGGAACAAGACAAGAATGTCCACTGTCACCACTCCTATTCAATATACTTCTGGAAACATTAGCCAAAGCAATTAGACAAGAGAGAGAGAAATAAAAGGAATAAGGGGAGGAAGAAGTGAAATTATCATTATTCACAGTTGATATGGTACTGTACATAGAAGACCCCAATGTCAACACTCAAAAATCAATAGCCTTCCTGTATACAAAGAACAAACACACTGAGAGAGAAATTAGGGAAACCACAACTTTCACAATAGCATACAAAAAATGAAATGCTTAGGAAACAATCTAACAAGAGAAGTAAAAGTTCTGTACAGAGAAAATTACAATGCTCTGAAAAAAGAGACTGAAGAGGATTTCAGAAAATGAAAAGATATTCCTTGCTCATGGATAGGAAGAATCAACATTGTAAAAATGACATACTCCCAAAATAGTTGTACAGATTTGATGTAATCCTAATTAAAATATCATTAGTATAGCTCACAAATCTAGAGAAAACATTGCTAAAATTTATCTTGAACCAGAAGAGACCTAAAATATCAAAAGCAATCCTGAGTAATGAAGGAAAAGAAGGAGGCATCACAATCCTCTGCTTGAAATTATACTACAAAGCTATTGTGATAAAATCAGCATGATACTGGCAAAAACACAGATCTGAAGATCAATGGCACAGATTAGAGGATGCAGACATGGCATTTTGCTGTGATCGCGGTTCATGGCTGAGGACCAAGAGACAGGATTGCCTGGGGACTCTGGTCCCAGCCCATCATGCATTCTGCCACCATTGTCATTTGTAGCTGAGGTCTGCACACCCTCAGTCAACTGCCTGGGGAATCTCAGACCTGGAGGTCTGTATTCCACGGCTGTTATGGTTCACAGCTGAGGCCCACACGCCTTTAATCAACTGCTTGTGTGCCAAGAACAAGTAGCCTGCGTTCCACCATTACAGTCTGCAGCTGACACCTGCACACCCTCAGTCAACTGCCTGAGGACCTCAGACTTGGTGCCCATGTCCTGCTGCCATTATGGTTCTGGCTAAGTCCTGAGTTTGATTCCTGGTACCTAAATAAATAAATAAAGATTTCCATTTAGAGAAAGCACTTTATATTACAAAGTTTCATGGCCACCTAGTAATCCTACAGGAGAATTAAAGCATCCCGTGCATGATAACCTAATGATAGCAAGGCATTATTGATTTGATAATCAGATATTTTAAGCAGTTCCATAAATTTCTGGGGCCACTTCAGGTAGGGTAAAGATGGTATATCCTTGATAGTTATGGAAATAACAAAAGAATAACATAGTCATCTTTGATTACCTGCCTTTAAAATTCCACTTCATTGAAGACTAACATAGAAAAAAGCTGCATTCTGCTTACAATACTAGAGAATTCAATGAATTTTGGCAGTGGTATACACCTTCAAAACCAACATAATCAAGGTATGAAGTATTCCAGTCACTTTCAAAATATTTTCCACGACCTTTTATAGCCCAACCCCTGAATCTGTCACCAGACAACCACTATTATTCTGTCTATAAATGAGTTTGTTTTTCCCCACATAGATATTTATTTGTTCAACATGATTTGCTTAAGAGAATTCTCCATTAAATCCCTTGGCACTTTTGTAAAAACTGATCATCTGTATTTGGACTTATTTCTAGATTCTCTTCTGTTTTATTAACCTCTGTGTCTAATACTAACTCCTCAGTGCCTTGATACTAGTTTCATAGCTGATCCTGAAAACAGGTTGTATATGAACCTTTGTTTGCTTTTCAAAAATTGCTTTGGTTCTAATAATTCTTCAACTAACAGGACTTTTGCTTATTTATGCTTTATGCCACAAAATGCAGCTTGCTTCTACTTGCTGCATGACCCCTCCTTACATGAGGTACTTAAAACAGACAAATTCCCAGAGGCAAAATAGAAGGTGGTTGCCAGGGACTCTACGAAGGTGGAAATGGGTAGAGATGTTCCGTGCTATGAAGTTTCACTCATGCAAAATGTGTTCTAAAAAAAATGAGTTCTCGAGATTTGCTGTACAGCATTGTATTGTGGTTAACAATTCTGTATTTTACACTTACTTTTTAAATTTTATTAGCGCGTTTGCAGTACATAATGATTGTATTCATTGCGGGAATGGTGTACATTTACATTTTAGGAAGTAAATCTCATTAAATATCCTCATAATAAAAAAGAAATTTATGTACAATAAAAAAGGACTTTTACATGGAGGAGAAAGCAAATTAACAAATTTGTTCATGGATTATATAGTGTGTATATTTTATGTATGGATGTATATAAAATGAAAAATTTACACCAGAGCAGGGTGTGGTGGTGCACACCTGTAATCCCAGCACTTGGGAGGCTGAGGTAGAAGGATATATACTTAAAATGTAGATACAAGTAGTCAGATTTTAAAATATCTACTAAACCTTTAAAAACAAATATAATCTGCTCCTAATAGTAATTTATATGTCCTCAAAGTCTATCATACATGAATAATATAAAAGCAATATTAAAGAAAACGGAATTTCTGCTATCAAAATTACATCAGACTAAGTGGTGGTGTGCGTCTTACCAGCTTCCTTGCCGCTGGAACACAAGACCAACATACACAACCCAGAGAAGTTTATGTTGGCTCACTTTCAGTCCTTGGTCAGTGGGCTCCAAGGCAGAGGTGCATAGGAAGGAAAAGCCGCTTGCATCCTAGGAGCCAGGAAGCAGAGGTAGAAGGGAGGAGCCAAAGATGGAAATAGTATACCTTCCAGGTTATGCCCCCTGAACCTGTCTCTGACAACACTGTGACAGCTGTAAATCACATAATCCAATTACCTTCCACAAGCCTGGTTTCTGAGCACATGACATTTGGGGGGGGGATTTCTTTTTTATCTAAATCATAACAGTATGCAAATAGTAACATTCAAAAATACTACAAGCAAAGAGTTGTTATAGTTGAGCATAAGCTTTGTGGGAACTTCAAAGAAAACACACTGAACATGCATTAAATAATGCATTCTTAATAAACCTTACAAATACAGTCAACATCATGTATTAGTGTATGGGGGAGAACAAAGGTGATGGAATTACAACATTTGAAACTTAACCTCCATTGTGTACTAACTGCATGACGGTGAGCCATTAACTTTCGTAGGCCCAATCTCCTCATCTGGAAATGGTGTCTACTGCATGTGATGACTGAGAAGCTAACCTGAGATCATGGATGTGGAGAGCTGACCACAGAGTTGGCCCACAGAAAGCACTCTAGTTGCTGGCTACTGATATTATCATAGTGGTTTGGAGTGCTACACTTTTTTGGATATATAGTAACTTACAAAATTCAAATAAGGCTATTTCATTTATGCTAAAGAGCTTAGGGAGATGTTGATAAACATATATACACATATTTTTGTACATTATGGTTTTTATGTACTTTCATCTTGGAATTCATTTGTAAAGTAGTTGCCAAAATAAATTACACCAGAGCCAGGCGTGGTGGTGCACACCTGTAATCCCAGCACTTGGGAGGCTGAGGTAGAAGGATTGCTACAAGTTCAAGGCCAGCCTGGGCTACAAAGTGAATTGAAGGCTAGCCTGAACTGTGCAGTGAAACCCTGTCTCAAAAGGAAAAAAACCCCAAAACAACAAAATCATATGATTTTTTACATTCCAATAGCAAATTGAAAGAACTTTTATTTGTCATAATCAAATGTACTCTATTTTCTTGTTTATTCTCTTTCTTGTCTACGCATGAACCTCCTAGTTCCCTCCCCACTACCTTCTCATGGCCGGGGTGATTGGTTTCTCTTATGCCACCCCCCTTTTCATTTTCTAGAAGCACATTCTAGCTGTTGACTTAGTTGCAATTTCACTGAATAATGCAGGAAAAAATTTACATTTGTGAAGAGGCAACCTATGAAAAATCAGAATGGGGGATCATCTCTGTGGATACGCAAGAAATTAGGGAGTTTTTTTTTTGTTTGTTTTCTTTTGAAAATTCAACTCAGCTAAGAAGTAAACTTCCCAGAGGCCAAAAGCAGGAGCAGGAAATGATATTTGTTGCCGGAGAAATCCTTTCTCCTAATTGTATGTTTTAGCCCAATTTTTGGATGTATTTAAATAATTTCATTAATAAAATATTAAATATGTATAGTTCAATAACTACTTAATTTTTAAATGTATACTGATGACTATTAGGAATGCCTAATAATATCTAAGGAAAACATGACTTAATTTAATATTTACTTGCATGCTAATAAAAAGAACCATGTGGCTGGCCAAATTATGAAATCTCTTACCTGAGATATTTTGATGACATTTAGCCATAGACCCTAACAATATCTAAAGACATTTTTTCATTGTCACAACAAAGAGCAAGGAGATGGAAGGTACCAGTGGCATCTAGTGAGTTCAGGACATCCAGGAATGTTGCTAAACATCTTACAATGCATAGCAAGTCCTGCAGCACCACCAGCACATACACACACAACACAGAATCACAGGCTTCAAAAGTCAGTAACATGGAGGCTGAGGAATGGACCAGTTAACTTTCTAGATGGATTCCAAATCACCTTTTATCATCCAAGGGTGAAACTACAAATACCATTATGCAAAATGAAAGGACTCAAATATCCTTTTCTTCCTTGTAAGGTTTGCAAATCTTCAAATTTCAAGTAGGACATATGCAAAGCCACGTGAAGGAAGTCCGCCCCCTACTCCTTTTTTTGCCCGGTACATGCCCTAAAGTGTCTGATTTTTATCTCAGGTCTTCATATGCTTCACCAAGCAAAGCTACATCTTAAGACAGAAATCTCTGTAATCAGTATAATTATCTCAGTCCCTGCAATCAGTGTAGATTTCATTCATGAGTTATTAAGCTAGGGTTTAGAAAAACCTGGTGGGCCCCTAATACTTCTCATGATGTCAGGATCATTGTCTCACTTTTCTCTCTCTGTTTTTTGATTACTAAGAATGGCCTCTGGTTAATGTAGCTGTATATGAACTCCAATGACTGATGGTGAGACAGTAACCTTTCTGAACTAAAATTAATTCTCCATTTGTTTTCCTAATTTTTAAGTACTACACATCTAGTGGAGATGAAGTACTGAACATATTGTAATACAATGAGAAAAAGGGAAAACAAATTTAGCAGTTTACTTTTTTGATTATATAAGCTATTTTTCTCATTAAGCTGATTTTCTGGCTTACAAATCTTGCTACCGTGAGAGATACTGGAGGATCTGGCCATGTCATTAAATTCACAGTGAAGACTATTAGACGTACCTAAGTTTTGAATGAATAAAATAATGAACTAAAAATGAGTATCTTGTATTTTCATTCCTTTTATTCAGTATTAATAAGAATTCATTTTAGAAAAGGAAAATAAGTACAAATGCAGAAAGACTCATTTAATAGGCATCAGGAAGATCCTTAGAAAATGAGCAATAAGTTAATCAAGGCCTTGGATCCACCCTGGAAATACAGAAATGTCAGAATCTTATTTCTTTACTGTCCGACATTACTTTGCACAATGTCTGAGCTTTTTTCTTCTTTTGGAGGAAAGATTCACTTCAGCTCACAGTTGTGGAGGTTTCAGTCCCTAATTAGTAGGCTCCAAGGTGGGGTGGCATGGCCAAGGGGCATCACAGAGGAGACACAGCTCATGGCAGCAGAAGGCAGCAAAAGCAGCGACCAGCAAGGGACAAGTAGGCACAACAGCAGCCCTCCTCTGGCCTCTATTCTATCCAGGCTACCTGCTCTTTAATCCTAGCATTGCATAATGAATCAATGCCAGCATCACATACTTAATTTAATCCCAGCACCACACATTCTAGATCCAACCACCACTGAAAAGTTCCACCTATGACCACATGAAGTTTTTGGGGTACATCTAGACACAAGCCATAATGGTATCTCACATTGAAATGAGTATTTTGGACATACTGAGTTAAACATTTCCTTTTAACATAATTTTCGATCCGGGGAAGATGGCGACCGGGTGAGCAGCAAGGGAGCGAACCTCCTTAATAAACACCACCAGCTCGAGACAGACTTGGTGAGCGTGAATGCCGGAACCTCGGCTGGGAAGTTTAAACTGGGCGTATTTCTCTGAGATGCCGGGGGAGATGTGGTAGGGCGGACCAGGCTGCCGGGGCGAGACGTGGGAAAG